>JAVRKA010000330.1:0-169054 GCA_034508555.1 Venustoraphidia nigricollis
GGTACACCGGGAGGATTAGTCTGGCGTATGCGGGAGTCTTCAGTGCCTCCACCCACGCTGGTACTCCATACAATAGTATGGAAGTCCCAACGGTCGCGAATACACGCCTCCGACTCTGCCGTGGTCCGCCGACGTTCGGGAGTATTCTCGCAATCTCCTTAATTGCCCGTCCTGCCTTCTCTCCAGCATAGGTCAAATGTGTCTTGAAGCTCAGACGTTGATTTATCAGTACCCCTAGATACCTCATTGAGGGTTGGGTATTGATTTTGTGCCTTCTGTATTCTAGGGTGATATTCTCCCTCTTCTTCTTTCCCGTTACGAGTACCGTCTCCGTCTTGTGAATGGCGAGTGACAGTTCGTTCTTCGTCATCCTGTCATCGACTCTGTCCATCATGTCCTGATACGCATTTTGGAGATCTTACTGCCTTCCCACGATGATAGCCGCTACATCATCAGCGTACGCAACCAGCTCCACGTTCTCCGGCATTTCCACTTGAAGGAGTCCATCGTAGAGTATGTTCCACAGCGTCGGCACAAGAACCGATCCCTGCGGGACACCGTAGTGATCTCATATATCCTTGGTCCAGTCGTACTGTCCACCCACAGAACTCGGTTGGTAAAGTAGCTCCTCAATATTTCCATAAGGTAGGCAAGAATTTCAAAAGCCTTCAACTGTGACTATATCCGGTCCCAGCGTGCCGAATTAAAGGCATTCCTTATATCTAAGGCGACAATCAGGCATTGCGGTCTTCTGCGATGGCCCACTGGGTTCTCTCTTGTTCCCCACACTGCTCTACGCGCAGTCTCCACCACTCTTGTGATAGCGTCTGTTGATGACCTGCCAGCCCTAAAGCCATACTGCCGATCTGACAGTCTCTTGTCCACATGGCTCATGATCCTCTGTTGGATGAGTTTTTCCAACACATTCCCCGCAGTATCTAACACACAGAGAGGCCTATATGCTGACGGATCGCTTGAGGATTTGCTCGGTTTAGGTACAAGAACTAGCCTTTGCCTCTTCCACTCATCAGGAAAAACTGGTTCCTCCAAGCACTTCTCAAACAGTCTGACGAAAACATCTGATCTGAGTTGAATGGCTGTTAGTAACGCCCTGTTCGGGATTCCATCTAGCCCAGGGGCCTTATTTGGTCCGATATTGGCACAGATACTTCTTATTTCTTCTATTGTGACCCTGTTGAGCCCCACTTCCCCTTCTTTCGAGTTCTCGAAAGTGCAGCGCGCGCTCGTCGGGAAAAGTGTGTGTACTATCGCGTCCAGTTCTCCCGGTTCCTTAATCGGTTGCTGCATGGGAATCTTTTTCCACACTATTTTATAGGCCCGGCCCCAAGGGTCGTGGTCTAGTTCAGAGCATAGTTCATTCCAGCAGCGTCTCTTACTTTTTGAGATCATCTTCTGTAGCTCACGTTTGGCCTCTGTGTGAGCAGTCCGAAGTAGCTCTGTGTCTTTTCCTTTATTTCGCGCACGTTGAAACAGGCGTCTTGTCCTGAAGCACTCGCTCCTTTGCTGTGCGATCTCATCATTCCACCAATACGCCGGTAGTCGTTTAGGGATATTGCTCACCTTCCTCATAGCGGCATCACAAGTCCTCATAACCTTTCTCATTATGATATCTGTCGCTTCGATAGCTGTCATCTCTTGGATAGGCAGTTCCTTAGGGAAGCACAGATCTAGCGCCTCAGAGAACTCCTCCAGTTTATAGTCTCCAGACCTCCATCGGCTTGCGCCCAGTCTTGTGCTCTCTCTTCCCCTATCTTTTTTTGCCTTCTGCAATGGTCCATCTGATTGCGAGGTGATCACTATGGGTGTAGCTCTGACTCACCTCCCATTGAAGTCCTTGGCGAAGCAACATCGGTGAGGCAAACGTTAGGTCGATGATGGAGTTTCCGGTTCCTCCAATAAATGTTGGCTCGCTCCCCTCATTCACTACCACTAGGTCCAGTAGTGCTGGCATCCAGCAGCATCTCTCCTATCTGGTTAGTGATTTTGCTACCCCACTCCACTGCCCACGAATTAAAGTCGCCAGTGATTATCAGTGGCTTTAGTGACATCGCGTCCTTTACTAACGAGTGCAGAAATGCCTCGTAGTCTGGTAGCGGGTCATTAGGGGAGGCATAGCAGCTGAAGCAGTGTATTCCACCGATCTCTGCATGGACATACCCTATTCCAACTCTGCTCCTTCCTTTCCTTCTTACGCCATTGTGCTTATAGCTGTGGCGACCCAGGCGGTCAGGGTTACCCCTGCACAGATCGCAGACCACGATGTCTGGGACCGGGTATTGTATATGTACAACTGGTCCATTGTTTGGTGGAACTTCAGGCACCCCGACTAGCCGCAGATCACGCTCATCACTGTCGTTGCCGCTGCCCGCAGTTGCCATGTGATTCTTGCTGTTGGTCCCGTGTGGAGATAAAGATGATGGTCAAGGTAGAAGTGTAAAAGTGCAGAGTGGAAAGCGATAGTAAAGAAAGCCAGGAAATAATGAAAATAAAAGTAAAAGAATCCAGTCTATTGCACTGTTAGTAGAAGTTTTTAATGAAAAGAAAGTCTACAGTTTGTTAAAAGTCACAAATATTAGCAGAATCTAACAAAGTTTTTCCACTCTGTGCCAAATTCGCCCCACGAACTTAAACAGGATTGAACCGCACAAACAAGATAACAAAATAACCAAACAAACTTAGCAACTGTTAACAATAATAAATAGTACAATGGTTAAAAGCAACTTACTCGTCTGTAGTACCGCACTATCACAAATAAATAAAATAAAATAATACAAACTTAACAATAACACTGTGTAACAATAATTAAGCTGATAAGAACAGATATAAATACTTTTTATTTTCATAATAATCAAAATATACAAATAATTTACAAAATATATATGGAACAACGTGTAGTAATAATATATGGTACATATCAATCAATATTGAGCATTCTAGTAATTTATAGATAGGGCGCCCCTCCAGTGCAATTGAAGTAAGTGCACCAGGTTGGCGCCTTTGGCGTGGCCCCCCTACCGAGCACAGTGGATGCTGTGCTCGATACGGGGGTCCGTCAACACATTTCCTTAATATATTTCAAATTTCAAGTATTATAATTTATGTATTACAATTCATGTAAATATAATAAATTCTAATATATATATGTTATAATAGTAATGAATAATAATGGATGATAATAATAATAATGAATAATAATGGATGATAATAATAATAATGAATTATAATGAATAATAATGAAGTATACATAATAGGTATATCATAATATAATAATAGATAACTTTATATATGAAAATATAGTAGTAGGAGTAATGTTGATAATATAAATTAAAAAAGAAGAAAATGGAAGCTATATATGGTTGAAAAGTATTTGTGGCGAGCAGGCCTGCGCATTACTGGTATATCAACGAATGGAGGAGGCAGTAGCAGTGAAGGTACGTAGCGATCGTGTGCAGTATGTGAAGTGTTGAGTTACGTGTGTGAGAGTTGTTGTCAGACGAGTTCACAGGTACTAATCGGGGTACTGCCGGACTCCAGACAGGTGTTCAATATAAATGTCCCTCGACCACCGGATAGTGTCGGAGACCATGAGCCGCGCCATGACGTCCGCATACGAGCGCGCGACTCCAAGACTGCTCGTGACCCCGTCGTTAGTCGACAGCCAGCCACCCAGCGATCCGACGACGAATGCCTCCAAGGCGACAACGTAGCCCTGGGCCTGCAGCTCGGCAGCCTACGGCGCGTATTTATCGAGCTTGTGTTGCCGGGCTGCCTCCAGCGCTCCCGCTGCCTCCTCGAAGGCCCCCGTAACATCAATGATTCTCATCCCTAACGACCAGGTCAGGTCTGAGGTTGTCACGAACCCCGGCAACCGTTTTGTTGACGGAGATCGTGACACCCGTCCTCGGTCTCACAGCGTTGGCCAGGCGAGTAAGGATAGCGTTATGTCGCTGGATTTTCCATGGTCACCATTGGTGCTGCCACTGCTGTGGTGGATTTGGTGGCGTCAGCGGCCATGCTGGCTGTAGGCCGCTTTCCGTCTCCTTTGGTGACCATGGGGCTTTCCGGGTTCCGATATTCTTTCGATCTGCGTCTATCTTCCGCTAGCCGCCGGAAGAACGTTGACATCTTGTGGTCGTGTATAAGCTGTCTAGTTTGCGAGCGCGTATGAGGTCTGCTGGACGACGTGCGTTGTTCGTTTGGCAGAGGCTTAGTGATGATAGTCTCCAGTAATGTCGTTACTGGTTGCTCTGCCCTTTCATCCTTGTCGCCACGTCGCCAGCTTGAAGGAGGAGGTCTCCGACGATCTGAATTGTAACTCGCTTGAATGGCGAGTTCAGCAGCGGACGTCAGTTGTGCCGGCCTGGCTCGTGTTCGGGGAATGGCACCTGTGGAATTTGTCTGGGCCGGCAATGGCAGTGCCTTATTATCTCCCTCGTGTCGGTCCTCTATCTGACGTCTCTGCTTGTTGCTCTCCTCCTCCCTGTGCTCTCTAGTCGGTACCTCTGTCGCTACTGCATTTACTGCTGTGTTGGTATTAGCTGCAGAGGCAGTTGTCTGTGGGGGGACCCTGTGGCTCGCAAAGTATGTCTTCAGTCTCTTCACAGAATCATCTGCGAAGTGACAGACACAACACACAAATCGGAGCACTACTGCCTTGTCGTGGTGTCTCTTGTAATGTTTCTTGAAATCACTATGGTGTTTGTACGCGTGTCGACCAAGGCAGTCAGGGTTTCCCCTGCACACATCGCAGACAACGGTATCTGGGACAGGGTATTGGATATGCACTATCGGTCCCTGTTCCGGTTCTGTCCCAGATGACCCCGGTAGCCCCATAGCACGCTCGCCGTCGTCACTATTGCTGTGTCTCGTTGTCATTTTTGTAATGTTGATGTGGTTGTGGTGCGGCGAATGAAGATTAAAAGCAGGAAGAGCAGATGAAGATGGAGTTATTAGTGGAGAGAAGCACAGAATGTAAAAGTCTATTGTAATTATTATAAGAGTTATTTAGCAGTGGAATGTCGTAAAAAGAGTACAGAAAGTCCACAACCACACAGAATCTAACAGGTTAATACGAAGTTCGCCGCACAAACTATTGCAGGTTACAACCAAAATAATAGGAAAATATCCGAACAAACTAAAACAGCTAATCAGCCGGTTCACAAATAACAATCATAGTTCAAAGAAAATAATTAAAAGTAACAATTTAGCGACATATGCAAGCCACGCCATCTCACTCCCCACCACAATTTTTAGTTATTGTTTTCTTTTCAAAATTATCATGGGGGGCTATAATATGAAAGATGCTAAAAAGAGGCGATTTCGTTTTTTTTTTGCTCTTCGCCATGGGGTAATATCAACTTACACAAAAATATTTTAGGGTAATGATTAAAAAAGTTCCCCGACCGCTGCACTATCAGAATAAACTGCACTAATAAAACATAACTTAACAAAATAAATAGCACAAACTTAACAATAACCGATTAACAATAACAAATTAAGCTGATAAGAACAGATTAAATATATTTTTATTTTCATAGAAAAGAGAGGTACAATAATGTTACATGTCATAGAAAAGTTATAGTGTAGTATTACAATAATATTCGTATAAGTACAATTCATTGAGTATTGCAAATAGATATGGCGGCATCCCAGCGCTCTTATACATGGGCGCGGGGCCGTCGCCTTTGACTCCTCCCCTGCACTTAACACGACCAAGGTCGTGTCCAGTGCAGGGGTGCGCCAACACTTAATTATTAATAATGAAAAGATAATAATATAATAATACAATAAATAGTGTATGAAGATATTGAGAAGTAATAATAATAATGACGAATAAGTAATGAATAATAGTTAATGAATAGCAATAGTAGTAATAATTAATAAATTTTATACATAGTATTAAATGATGAAGATGATGTAATTAAATTATACATATGATAATAAATAATAGATATTATGGCAGAACATAGTATGACTAACAAAATTTATTCAACTAAATTAGTATTGACAAGTGAATATATGTGGCATACTGTTATTTTTCAAATAAAGACGCTTTAGCCCGCAAAAAAATAAAACCACACTTTACAAAACATGCCCAGTAAAGAAATTCGACAAAATCGACATCAAAATTGCGTCCTATCGGTGCGAAAAAAACACTTTCGGCTGCAAACTGGCCTTCTGAATGTAAAGTGCATCTAGGCTATTTTTCGAATGACGCGTTGGTCCGCAAAAAAATAAAATCACAGTGTACAAAGCGCGCCCAAAAAAGAAATTCAACAAAATCGACTTCAAAATTGCGTCCTATCGGTGCGAAAAAAACACTTTCGGCTGCAAACTGGCCTTCTGAATGTAAAGTGCATCTAGGCTATTTTTCGAATGACGCGTTGGTCCGCAAAAAAATAAAATCACAGTTTACAAATCGTGCCCAGAAAAGAAATTCGACAAATTCGACCACAACATTGCGTCCTATCGGTGCGAAAAAAATACTACGACTGAAGAACGGACCTCTGAACATAAAGTGCATTCTGGACATTTTTTGAATTACGCTTTAGCTCGCAAAAAATAAAATCAAGTTTACAAAACGCGCCCAGAAGGCAAATATTCAAATTCGACCTCAACATTGCGTCCTATCGCTTCAAAAAAAATTATTGCGGATGTAGAACGGCCTTATAAACAGAAAGTGCATCTTCTTATTTTTTGAATAAAGACGCATTAGCCCGCAAAAATACAAAAATCACACTTTACAAAACATGCCCAGTAAAGAAATTCGCAAAATCGACTTAAAAATTGCGTCCTATCGACTGCAAAACGGCCTTCTGAACGGAAAGTGCATCTAGGCTATTTTTCGAATGACGCGTTGGTCCGCAAAAAAATAAAATTACAGTTTACAAAACGTGCCCAGAAAAGAAATTCGACAAATTCGACCCCACATTGCGTCCTATCGGTGCGAAAAAAATACTTGCAGCGGTAGAGCGGCCTTCTAAACAGAAAGCGAATCCACGCATTTTTCGAACGACGCCTTAGCCGCAAAAAAATAAAATCAGTTTACAAAACACGCCCAAAAAAGAAATTCGACAAAATCGACTTCAAAATTGCGTCCTATCGGTGCGAAAAAAAATACTTTCGGCTGCAGAACGGCCTTTTGAACAGAAAGTGCATTCTGGATATTTTTTGAACGACGCTTTAGCCCGCAAAAAAATAAAATCATAGTTTACAAGACGTGCCCAGAAAAGAAATTGGACAAATTCGACCCCACATTGCGTCCTATCGGTGCGAAAAAAATACTTGCGGCGGTAGAGCGGCCTTCTAAACAGAAAGTGAATTCACGCATTTTTTGAACGACGCCTTAGCCGCAAAAAATAAAATCAGTTTACAAAACACGCCCAAAAAAGAAATTCGACAAAATCGACTTCAAAATTGCGTCCTATCGGTGCGAAAAAAATACTTTCGGCTGCAGAACGGCCTTTTGAACAGAAAGTGCATTCTGGATATTTTTTGAATGAAACTCTAGCCCGCAAAAAAATAAAATCATAGTTTACAAGACGTACCCAGAAAAGAAATTTGACAAATTCGACCCCACATTGCGTCCTATCGGTGCGAAAAAAATACTTGCGGCGGTAGAGCGGCCTTCTAAACAGAAAGTGCATCCACGCTTTTTTTCGAACGACGCCTTAGCCCGCAAAAAAATAAAATCACAGATTACAAAACGCGCCCAAAAAATAAATTCGACAAATTCGACCCTAATTTAACGCGGTAGCGGGCTTCCGAGCGGTAAGAAGCCTTGGCTCTAATGGGTTCGGGTTTTAGGATGGGGGGTTAGAAAAGATGTTTCCACCAAAGCAAATACTCATGTCCTTAGCAATAAAACTATATTTACATGAGTTAAAAATAAAATCTACTTACACATCATAGCGAATAGGGAACCGTACACACACACGCACCCACACCGATCACCGCTTAATACACGATCCCGACTGCCCAGCGCGCGACACCGCGCGCCGTTTTTCTTTCCTACTTCCTTATAGCTATAGGGTGAACCACTTTGTTACATTGCACCCCTCCAAAGAAAAACTGTCTTGACTACCCGTCAAGGCGGCTTTTCAAGAGAATTACTATATCGAAAAATTTACCCTGTGTGTATACGGCCCCTCCTTCTTTTACTCAGTTATAATCTAAAACAGTTCGTCATTACAATAAACAAAATCACTTACATAACATAACATTACAATAGTTGGGATGTCAATTTTCTGGGTCAGTGTTGGAAACTCGGTAAACCCGTAACGGAGTAGGCAACTGCACCTAGCCGCAAGGCGTCCCCCGCGGATAGGTGAGTATTCGCTCCCCGAGATTAAGCTCCACTCATCTCAAACACAAGGCGTCCCCCATACTTGAGACGGTGATTTGACATCGAAACCAGAGAATTAACATAGAAATTAAAACAAAAACTTCTCAAATTAAGAAACTCCGTACAATAGAATTACATACGCCTACGCAAAAGTACAATACAACTTATGAAATTCCTCTTATTACAGTCTCTCCCTTTCTTTTCCTTCATTTTTACAGAAACACAATATCATTAACAAGTATATAACCAAAACAACAGACTATGGTCTTTTTAATATGAATAAGGTTCCTTTCGTTTTACACAATTTAGATTTGGGGGCACATAGACACGGACACAAGGGAGTTCGGCAACAACAGTTTGTTTTAGTTTTTGGTGTATTTCACCTCACAGCTCTCGTATGAGTACCATCATTTCCCGCACTCGGACCTTTTGTTTCGAATGGTGGATCGTGATGGGTTCTGACTACCTTGCACAGAGCGGCGATTAGCTCAGCACGCAACTATGCTGCCTCGAACGCTGAGGCGTCGACATCCATCTCGTGACCCGGCAGGTCTAGCTATTATAGCGTCGTCAGCTGCAGGTCGGTCGCTCGGCTCGAGTGTCTTTATTGTCTGACACCGAGTTGTCCCGGTTACGTTCACCCCCGCGTCCGGACTTGGCCGTCTCCAAAATCGTCCATTGTTCACATAAAACATATAAAAATACATAACGTCAGTTGTAATTCGACCAATTAATCATACAATTACTCCTTACTAATATAGGATAGCTACTAATTCTCTTATTGTAAAATTCTAACATTGTTTCGCGTTTCCCTCTCACATTCTACAATTTAACCTTAATTCTAACTTAAGATATATATATACTAGTGTTATCAATATTTAGGTCGACCCGGTACAAACTAGTTTTTAGAAATTTTTCTTAAGGTGCACTTTGATTTACAACAATATTTACGTCCGGGTATAATCCCGATATTCTCTCCACACTACTTGTGACATTTTCTTGCTCTATGCCTATCACATTCTCTAATTGACCTTCCCTTTTTGTCCCGTGTTCACCCCCTGACCTTTCATTTCTCTGAAAGTCTCGACGCTGATGCTTGTGCAAAACCCAACTCGTTAGTGTGTTCCCAAAAACTCGCGATTAATGTCAACCCGAACCCTGTTACTTCGTAAATGGCAATCCCATTAATTACGACCCCCACTGTATATTTTATTATACGGAATATAAAGTAGATTCCCAAAAACCCCGATACGGCCAGTCCGATGTCCGTAAACCATCCCCAAACTTGTCGAAAAGTCGACTGAGCCAGTTGTTTCAATTCGTCTACACTAAAAAGTTTTACTGCATTCAACCCCTGTTGCTCGGTTATTAAGCCTACTACTCGTCTCGTAAAAATATTGGTTACGGCCTGTCTCTCCTGCTCAAACATCATTAAATTTTGAACATTTTGCACCTCCTCCTGGGTATACAGACCTCCCTTCCCCAATTTCTGAATGGGCTGAAATTTCAATTCGAGCTCTTCGCTTACCTGAAGCGTCTTAGGTGTGACACTTAGTACCGGATTCGGATTAAATCCGATCCATTTTCCTTCCACTAAATACAAAGGGGCTGCCACGGGCGAACACTCCACCTGCTCTGCATACGTCTGTAAAATATGGGTGACCGGCGCCATGAACAGCGACTCATCATCCACCGTGACCGGTAGTTCATTATAGCATGACTTTACGCGTCTCACTTGAGCTATTTTTGGGACACACTCTAAAATATATAGGACCTCCCCTAAGACCCTCCCCTTATATCCCAATTTGGACTGCATTAGTAGACTAACGGCGTCGGACGTTAGCGGTGCCAGTAACAGACGGTTTTTAAGGATTTCCCGGTGTAGAAGGCATCGCCTATAAACCGTCTCAATATATAACGTATGTAGGTCGCGCTTATATGCCTGTTCTACATACATAAATTTTGAGTTAATATAAGCCAGTAAATTCACGTCTTTAGCCGACCTAGGTCCATTTCTGTTGAATTTATAACCGTAAAATTTCCTTTCTACCACTAACAATCTAGGGTGTTCCGTAACCCACACTTCTTGCGCGCACATGGACGTTTTCTCTAGTAAGCTAAGCGCGAAAACATGGTTTTCCTGTTCGACGACTACATATGTATCCCCTTTCGTGACGCTGTCAAATTTTGCCGAAATTAAATTACCCTTCCCGTCGAACAGAACCTCTACGCCGTCGTTCGTGCAATTATCAGTGAATTCACGGTCCCACACCGTTTCCCCAATTTCATTATCTACACAATAACCCGGTGTATACGGGCATGTCACGCCCCCCGCCAAACTGATTTGGTTGGATTCTAGTTTTACTGTAGCTATGTAGTCCTTTACACTAATTTTGATATTGGCTTGGACAACGACCTTTTCGTACGTCACACCCTTTAATGAATAAACTCCCCCTGAGCAACCCCCATCATAATCTATGTTACCTGCGAGGACGGCCGAGACGCTAGTCGTTGAGTTTGCACGGACGTCGTCGACAAAGATTCCGTACACCCCAGCGTACGAATGCTGCCGGTGGATGTCTAGGCATTGTTGTGCGCCGACCTGGTGGACATGGCTTTGGAGCCCGTTTGGGACAGCAGCGAGATGGCTGAACATACCGCAACGCTGGATCATCAGTAGTATTTCAACTAGACATGTGTACACGTGCGCCTCACCAAACTGTCGACGTTGTAGAACCTGGATCTCAACTCTCTCGCTGGTATACCCGTTCTCTGGGTCTGGACATGGGGCGACATCCCGGATGGAGATCGCCGTTATATTAGCTGCGTTATCCCGGCAGTCATATGTGATTAAACAGGCTGCGGCAACCACTAGTAACATGAAAATTAGTGTACGAGAATCTAAAACAAAATAGAAATTGAATAAAATTACTCTTATATTTACGGTTTAAATTTCACTTAATTAATAAATAGCGAGTCAATGTTAGTCCAATGACGCAATATCCTTATATGGGTTTGTCTAATACCCACGGGTGGTCAGACACCCTGACGCGAGTTATATGCACGTGGTTTCGAGTAGTTTTAAATAATTAAACACTTTTTAATTGATTTCAAAAATCTTTATTTTTATTAGTTGAACATAGATAATAATCTTGATCTTAGCTCACGGATTACCATCTGTTCCCTCACAGGCAGAAGTCAGTCCTATTTATCACATTACCATGCCTGACACTCTGACTGCTTTCCCATGGGAAGTCATGACGTTGTCATATTACAGAAGACAGTCATGAATGCAAGAATGCATAATATGAGGATCCACATAATATACATGGTGGACCATAGGATGGTTACGTAACTTCCCCCTCCTTAGGTCAGAAAGTTATCATGGAATGATAATCTTTTAAACAATAGAGAAAAAAAAAAATTATTATCATTTCATTTTTTTTTTTTTTTACTTAGTTATGTCTGTGGTAACGAACAATTCTTACTTTGTTGTGCAAAATTTGTTTCTAAGAGTTGTTCGTTTTACATGTATAATTACAACACAAGTTCCAATAATTATTACTACATAAAGTGGGAATGATGAATATTTAAAATAATGCCACCGAAAGTGGAAACTTCATATACATATATATATATATTTTTTTTTTTTATTTGAATGGACTTATATTTAAGTAGTAAGGACATAGTTGTCAGGAATTTGTATATTCGGGATTAAAACAGGAATTTTGTTTATTTCTTTTTTTTTCCTTTTCATTGTTTAAATGATACATTTGGTTGATTTTTATATATCAGCCTTGTGGTAACGTTAAAAGATTTTATCCTTTTATTAATAAATTGTCTTCACAATTTGAAAAGAATTTATAAATATTTGATGTTAAAATTTTGTAATCAGTATTGATTCCTTTGGTATATCTATTTCCTCGAAAGGTAATATTTTATACATAGAAAACTATGAAGAAAGTGCAATCACTTTTTATGTATGATAAAACAGATATTATGTCAAAATATGAATGTTGTTTTCAATTTTATCTTCTAGGTTAATTTAGTTTCTTTTTGTAAGTGCAGTGATAGTTTTTCCATTTTTATGAGTTAATTCTTTATAAATGTAAAAAATGTGTATTTGAACTTATCATTTATTAATTATTTTTATGAATTTTATCATACAATTTCTCATAAAGTAATGAGAATTTGTTTTTCATTTCATCTACATAGTTCTGTAAAAAGTGTTTATTGATATTAATACATTCAAAAATTTCTTTGTTTTGGGGGAAGTGTAATTCATATGGTGTATGACCTGTACTAGAGTGTATTGATGAATTGTATGCTATAATCGCAAAATCGATTTTATCGTTGTAGAGCTCTGGGTGTGAGGCTGGAAACTTGTCTTGTAAAATGCGACAATGTTCTATTAATGTCGAATGAAACCTTTCAATTGTGGCATTAGATTCGTGGTGTTTTGGTGTAGTTAAATGATGAGCAATATTAAAAAAGTCAAGAAATTCTTTAAAAAGTGTATTGGTGAACTCAGCTGCGTTATCTGATTTTATAATTTGAGGTATTCCATGATGTGTGAAAAAATGAAGCAATTTTTCATTTATTACGATAGTAGAATTAGATGAAACTGGTAAAGCGTGTCCGTATTTTGTAAATTCATCTATGAATGTAAGGTATTTTTTTCCTAAAATATGAAAAATATCTATGGCAATGACCTCCATAGGCCTTTTTGGTGTAGGTGTTAATTCTAAATACGGTTTTGGCGGTGTTCTGTCGTATTTATTTGTTTGACAATGATCGCAATTATTAATTACACGTGTTACGGTGTCTTTCATTTTCGGCCAAAAATATTTTTTTTGTAAATGCAAAATTGTTTCATTGATCCCTCTATGATTTGTTTTCCCGAGGTGATAAGTGTTGACGAGATTTTCTTGTGTTTCTAAGTCTTTGTATGTCTTTTAAAATTTGATTACATATGCGGAAATTGTATGCCTTGTAATGGAAATGCCTTTGTAAAGTGTTTACAATTATCGGTATGTTATCGGGAGATGTGTAAATTGCTGTGAGTTGCGTGGGTTTTATGTGCTGATTAAATAGTTTGACTAGGTCATGTTCATAATGTTGTTTTGCAATGAAGAATTTTAATCGACGTTTTTTCTTTTGGTGTAGAAATTCTTCTTTATGACTAGTTTTTAGGATATTCTTTGTTATAATTTCTATTTGATTACAATAATAATTTAGGGGTTGTTCCGAATAGGGAATTTCTAAAATAGGGGATTCTGTATCAGAATGCACGGTTTCGTTCGAATCTAGACTTTTATTATGTTCAGGTAAATTTAGGTTTTGAGTAGAAGTACTAGGCTGTGGTTGTAAAAGTTTTTTTGATATTTTTTCTTGGGGTGATTTAAGAATATCTAGGAATTCTTGGTCGGACATGGTAGGTGAATCGTTGATATTAGGAAGGATAGAAACGTTGTCTTCCTCGATTTCATTGTCATCATCAGTGGTTGCGACATTTAAAGATGGAATGCGAGATAATGCATCCACATTACTGTTGCGTTTATCCTTTTTGTAAATTATCTCATAATCGCTATAATCCATTAATTTTAGTCGCCATCTTGTAAGTCGAGAATTAGTATTTGGTTCTTTTAAGTTTTTTAAGTATGTAATTGGCTGATGGTCGGTAACAATTTTAAACGGTTTTCCGTAAATGTATGGTCTAAATTTAGAAAGAGCCCAAATAATAGCCAGTAATTCTTTTTCTATTGTGGCATAGTTCTTTTCATGGTCATTCAGCGTTCTGCTAATATAAGCAATAGGTTTATCTTGACCAATTATGCCCTGTGAAAGTACTGCGCCAATAGCTGTATTACTAGCATCGGTAGTGACTATAAATGGTTTTTCGAAATTCGGAAAAGTTAAAATTGGTTCATTAATTAATAATTTTTTACATTTTTCAAAAGATTCTATAAATTTTTCTGAATGGACGACTTTCGCATTTTTCTTTAAACAAGACGTTAAGGGATGAGTTAATTTTGCCAGATTGGGTATAAAACGGCGGTAATAGCCTAATAGACCAAGAAATGATTTAATCTCCTTTTGCGTTTTGGGGATGGGATAATTTAAAATTGCGGAAATTTTTTCAGGATTGGGCTTGATGCCTTCAGGTGTAATAACATGTCCAAGAAAATTTACTGTCTTTCTTAAAAATTCAGTTTTGTCTAGTTGAATTTTTAAGTTTGCTTGCCTTAACCTTGTGAATAATTTACTAAGATGTACAATGTGTTCTTCTAGACTTGCCGAAAACACAATAATATCATCCATGTAAACTAGACAAAAGTGGTTTTGAATGCCTCTCAGTATGTTATCCATCACTCTTTGAAAAGTTGATGGAGCATTTTTGAGTCCAAATGGCATTCTTAAAAACTCATAGTGGCCATTGTCTGTTACAAATGCTGTTTTTTGTATGTCATTCGGGTCCATTTCAATTTGATGGAACCCTGATGCAAGATCTATTGTCGTAAAGTATTGTGCACGTCCTAGTTTGTCTAGGATGTCTTCGATGTTGGGAAGTGGATATTTATCTGGTATTGTTTTGTCATTGAGTTTACGGTAGTCAATTACGAGTCTCATTTTTGTTAGACCAGAAGCGTCTTGTTTTTTTGGAACAAGAAGGACGGGACTTGACCATGGTGAGTAGCTAGGTCGGATAATGTTTTGATTGAGGAGTTTGGATATTTCATTTTGAACATCTATTTTATTTGCGTGTGGAATACGATAAGGTTTTTGATATATTGGAGATTCGTTGCTTGTTCTTATTTGATGTTTGACATTATTAGTGAAAGTGAGAGGACTATTACCGATATAAAACACATCCTTGAATTTGGTGCATAATTTCGTTATCATTTGTTTTTCATGAGATTGCAGGTATTGTGTTCGGATGAGTTGTGCTATATCAATGTCATAAGAAGCGTGCTTCTTATTTGCCACGTGTATGCTGTAATTCTGTTTCAGTGGGATTGATTTCAAACGTGATGTTAATTGTACAAGATACGGAGTATTCCCATGATTAGTGAATTCAACTGTCGCCAATCCATTCTCAACAGTTGTTAACATAGGCGTTGTTTTCATAGTGCCATTGTATTGACTATCTATAAATATGTCTCCGTTTTCATGTTCTACAGGAATTTTTACAACTTTTGAACTATTGGCTTGAACAATCGTTTCGAAAATAATTTGTTGCTTTTGTTTTTGAAAATGAATTATTGTTTCTGAATTGGTTGTTTTTAGAATATTTTTATTGTAATCAATTTGAGCATTAAGGTCACGCAGGGGTTGTGTACCAATTATTGCATCAAACTTGCTGAATTTTGGTATTATTAAAAAATTTATATTAGTGTTTGGTGAATTGAATTCAGGAAAACAGGGTATCGTTATTTGACCTTTGGCTGTTATTTTTCCTCCTGCTGTATCAATTGTGTTATTTGAGGGGGTTATATAATTTCGGAAAAAGGATTGTGCAGCCTTTTCTGTTATATATGAGGTAGATGCACCTGAATCTATTAGAATTTTTAAAGGGGGTTCATTTATTAATATATAAGGAAGCGAATGGGGATCGTGAGAGTTTTTTGAGTTGTTCTGTATAAAATTTAATCTAGTTGTAGGAAGTTCAACAAATTGGCACTGTTGTTCACTTCCGTTGTTTTGTCTAAAAAAATCAATTTGAGTATAGTCAACGTTTGTAAATGAATCGTTATTGTCTATTGTTTCAAAGTTTGGTTCAACATTTTCGTGAATGTTTTCAGATTCAATCTCACTGTTAAGAATAGAATAGAGTTCATCGTGTATCATTGCTTTCAATGTTCGCATAGTTGGTGTTTTAGGATATTGATAAGAAATTTGAGTCGACATAAGTGTGGGGTTTGCTCTATATATAGGGGGCGGATGTTTTGGGGCAAATACGTTTGGTTTGTTATTTAGAATTGATACGCCTTGAGGCCTAATTTGATTTTGAAATTTTTCATAATTTTGTTTTGGTTGCCTAAAATGTTGGGGGTTCTGATTTTGTGTAGGTTGAAACGTGTTTGGAAGCTTAGTGTAATTAATTCTTGAAAATTTTGGTGGATATTCGCCTATTGCTCTACTTTCCTCAATTATGAGAGTTTTTGCTTCAGCCATTATTGTTGGTCGTCTGAATCTTAGCATAGTGCCCATAGGCTCTAAGGTATACATTATTAGGTTATGTAAAGCTGTTTCAAGAGCAGATTTGTTTTTAAAAGCTTGTTCCTCATTGACAGCAATTTTTGAACTATAAATACTAACTAATGCGACAAGATTTTCGTAATATTTTATGTATTTTTCTGTGTGTTTGGGACGTAATTGTTGAATTTCCGCTTTAAGTTATAGTTCGGTTCGAGGGTCAGAAAATGTTTCTTGTAAAATTTTTTTAATGGAGATCCAGTCGTTTGCTAAATGTGCACGAATAGAATGTTTGGCATCTCCGTGTATTTTTGATAATATGCCATATAATAACTGTACGTTATTGTAAATTTCATCGGGTGTATTTTGCCCGGTGGCAGGTCTAGGAATTGCATGTTTTGCGACAATATAATCGATTAAATTTATGAATTCGTTGAGATCATCAGCGTTGGATCCATCTATTGATGGAACGAATTGGAAAGTGTCTTTACTAATTTGTGTGATTGACATTTTGATTTAGTTGATGGATAGGTTTTCAATTGTAAGGATTGAAGCTATATTATTTTCTGTGTCCAAGGTGGAAGTTAGGCCAGGATCGTCTTTTGCTGTTTAGCATTATTTCTGATTCTAATTCGTAGTTTTCTGAACTAATTAGTGATTTTATAAAACCAAAGACAAATCTTATAATCTAACTTACATTAAAATAATTGTAGTCTTCATGCTTCAATAAAATATTTGTGAATGTTGATTTTGAAGGTGAGCTAGGTTTGTTGGCTGCTTGGCTTTCTTCTTTTTTGATTCTAGCTGCATGAGAGGGCTTACCGGCCTCTTTGGAACAGCAGTTTTTCTTTGTTTTTTAAAAATGATACAATATGTAGTATATTTATTTTAAATTAAAAACGATATTTGCTGTATTTTATTTTACGATAGATATATTTATTATCTATTATAATATTCAATTTTTTGTTTAATGAGTGTAGGTTGCAACTTGAAGATCACTTTTTAAAAAATTTTCACTTGTTTTAAAAAGTTGTCTTGATAGCTTTTTATTATTAACAATTTTCGCTTGATTAATAATTTTGCTTCTTCAAGCCGGAAGACTGCGCCAGTTATATGCACGTGGTTTCGAGTAGTTTTAAATAATTAAACACTTTTTAATTGATTTCAAAAATCTTTATTTTTATTAGTTGAACATAGATAATAATCTTGATCTTAGCTCACGGATTACCATCTGTTCCCTCACAGGCAGAAGTCAGTCCTATTTATCACATTACCATGCCTGACACTCTGACTGCTTTCCCATGGGAAGTCATGACGTTGTCATATTACAGAAGACAGTCATGAATGCAAGAATGCATAATATGAGGATCCACATAATATACATGGTGGACCATAGGATGGTTACGTAACTCGCGTGCTCTAGTGCGATGGGGCGGTACGTTTTGGTCGTCCCTCGCCCCTTCAGGTAGGTCGCCTTCGACCTCGGGCTCGTTAATCGCTTCCTCGGTGACCTCGTTCTCTGAACGTATAGAATTGTTAATGTCTGGTTCGTCGTCGCTGGACTCGCTCGCGAGCACCGGAGACGGTCTCCAAGCTCGCCAGGTACGATCTGGAGTCCCAGTGCTTGCGTCTGTATCCTCTGTGGTAACCTCATCCAGCGGGCGATACCCCGTTTGTAACTCTACGTCGGACGATTGGTTGTCCTCCGGGTCGCGGTTCTCTGGTATTATTTCGACCTCCATTCGGTCGTATGGTGGGTGGTTTCCACCTGTGTTTATTACTGGTTCTGCCTCTGGGTTGCCCTGTAACTCATTTACATCGTTAACATATACTGCTATTTCGATTTTTGTATTCTGGAATTCTTCCACAATGATTTTATAGACATCCTCCCACTGGAGTTTGTCCAACCCTGTCCCGATTTTTGGGATCGCTAATTTTGTGATCTGTTGCCCCCCCATTAGTTCCCTCAAACTCTGTATAGATCGGCGAACTGCCCATAGTGTTGGCTTATTATGACTGCGTCTCTTAGTGACTAAATAGTATACGAACCTTCCCCTGACATCTAAGTATGCCACGCCCCCGGTCTTAACCCGGTATGATCTTAGTTCGCGAACCCGACCAAATCGTTTACGAAACTCGACTGCGATTCCCCGTCCCATTTTAAAATCTTCAGCGACACAGTGCGCAAGAGCGAAAGTTTCTGGTGCCGTGAACAAATCGCCTCGTATTTCATAAATCTTAAATTTGTTCCCTATTTCGTCATTTAGGGGTTCTTCCCGTGGTCCCTGATAAGGTTTTAGTTTATTCGCATGTACAACTAAGGTTTTTCGTCCATTAATTTTGGATATTTTAAATGTTACGGGCCCTTTTTCTTCAATAATCCTATACGGACCCACCCAAGGCTTAGTTAACTTCCTAGATACCCCCAGCTTGGCCGCGCTGTCATAGTACCATACTCGATCGCCCAGAGCGAAGCTAACCGGCTTCGTTTTTTTATTAAAAGTTTTATTGCGCTGGTCCCTAGTTTGTTCTAATTTTTGTTCAACTTTAAGAAAACTTTGATGCAACCGCTCCATGACCTCAGAGGCATAATTGTCCGCATAATTATATCTAAGTGGCTGTGGTTTGACTATATCCTCGTAGGGTAGTTCCATGTCCCGCCCATGAATTAAAAAGAACGGACTTTCCCCGGTGGAATTATGTATTGCGTTACGGTAGGCCATGGCTACATAGGGTTGCCATTGATCCCAGTCCTGTTGTGATTTCTCAATAAAGTGTGACAGAATGTCTTTAATAGTGCGGTGTGACCGTTCTATACCCCCGTTGCCCTCCGGATGATAGGGGGTAGTTTGCATG
Source organism: Venustoraphidia nigricollis (assembly GCA_034508555.1). Lineage (NCBI taxonomy): Eukaryota > Metazoa > Arthropoda > Insecta > Raphidioptera > Raphidiidae > Venustoraphidia > Venustoraphidia nigricollis. The sequence continues at coordinate 19,418 of JAVRKA010000330.1, forward strand.
TGCTCTACCCCTAGTTGCCTATAAATTTCTTTCATCATTTTAGATAGAAAATTTTTTCCCTGATCTGTGATCAATTGCCTCGGCACCCCGTGACGAGTAATAAAGTGTGTGACAAAGAACTTCGCGACAGTGTTGGCCGTTTGATCAGGCATGGCTATGATTTCCATATATTTGGAAAAGTGATCCTGAATGGTCAGAATGTACTTATTTCCCGTATAAGTAGTCACAAGTGGTCCGACAACGTCCATCGCTACACGCTCGAATGGCCCGTGTAGAGCAGGGAATGTCTGCAGGGGCGCGGCTTTTTTGTGTGGGGAGGTTTTGCGCTCTTGACAAGAGGTGCATTTCAGACAGTAATTTTTCACATCTTGCTTGAGGGTTGGCCAAAAATATTTTCTTTGGATTAACTTCGCAGTTTTTTCGTAACCCTGGTGACCTATGTAGGGTAGGTCGTGATAATGATAAATAATTTTTTTAGTCAAGCCCCCCGGTATAACTAACTTGTCATGTCGTTCGTCATTTAGGGCGGGCTTGTATAAAATTCCCTCCTCATCTATATAGTAATTCGAGTAGCTCGGATCGTTCTTAACCGCTTCAAAGATAGGTAATAAATTTTCGTCCCGTATTTGTTCTTGTTTAATGAGCTCCCTATCAAAAACCGGTTCATATGGTACGGTAGCAGGTGTAACCGTGCTAATCGGTAATCGCGACAACGCGTCCGCGTTCCCGTGTTTACGCCCGGGTCTATGTTGGATTTCCATGTCGTAATCCGCCAGTGTCAGTGACCACCTGGCCAACCGCGAGTTCGGGTCTTTAATATTCAGTAACCAACGTAATGATCGATGGTCAGTAATGAGCTTAAACCGCCTCCCATATAGATAGCACCGGAATTGTTTAATACCCCAGATTACCCCTAAACATTCCCGGTCGGTGACCGAATAATTCTTTTCCGCCCGGTTTAGTTGCCTACTGGCGTATGCTATAGGACGTTCGTGACCTTCGTACTCCTGGCTGAGAATAGCGCCGATAGCGGTTCCGGACGCGTCGGTCGCTAAGATAAAGGGTTTGGTGAAGTCCGGATAGGCCAACACCGGCTGGTCGCATAGAGCCGATCGCAATGTATCGAATGCGGTTTGTGCTTCCCTTGTCCACTGAAATTCAGCGTTTTTCTTTGTTAACGTCGTTAAAGCCTGCGCTGACTGTGCAAATTTCGGGATGAATCTACGATAGAACCCAACTAGGCCCAGGAACGCCCTTATGTCTTTGACAGTTTTCGGTACCGGATAATCTAAGATGGTCTGAATTTTTGATGGGTCTGGTCTTACTCCCCCCTCCTGTATAATGTGACCAAGATACTTCGTTTCAGTTTTAAGAAATGTGCACTTACTGGGTTTTAATTTCAAATTCGCGGTCCGCACCCTTTGGAAAACTTCTTTCAGCCTCTCCAAATGTTCGTCGATTCCCCCCGAACTGAACACGATCACATCATCTAGATACACTAAGCATTTTGTACCAACAATCCCCATTAAAGCAGTGTTCATAAACCTCTGAAATGTACTTGGGGCGTTTACTAACCCGAATGGCATACGTAAACATTCGTAATGCTCCCCTAGCGTGGTGAAAGCGGTTTTCTCCCTATCAGATTCGTCAACCTCTATCTGCCAGTACCCGGAAGCTAGGTCGAGAGTACTGAATAAGGTTGCAGCTCCTAGTTGATCTATTGTCTCCTGCATATTTGGTAAGGGGTAATAGTCACGCTTAGTTACTTCATTTAAACCCCGGTAGTCAATGCATACGCGGATTTTTGCAACCCCATCTTCACTTCGCTTTGGAACTAAAACTACGGGCGCACTCCAGGGTGAGGATGAAGGGGCAATTACCCCGTCGTTCAGCATTTGGTTTAAATTTTCTCTTAACACGGACCGTTGAGCAAACGGCACTCTGTAAGGCGCCTTCGCGACGGGTGGTACGTCCTCTGTTATTATTCGATGTTTGACACCCCTGGCTTTTCCTAGTCGGGACCCTTCTGAGAGAAAAATGTCACTATATTCCCGCAACGACCGTTTTAGTTTGACCTCCCCACTTGCATCTAAATGCGCTAAATCGAATTCATTGTCTAAAGTAGCAACCCCTTGACGCCGATTCTGACAGTAAGACATATCACGCGTTTCACTCATTTCCCCGCCGTGGTTTATATGGTTTTCATTATATTCCTCCGCGTACCCCACGATAGTGTTTTTCGGTAACTTAATTGTTTCATCGTTCAGATTAATTATACACATTTGTATGTGCCCCTGGCTATTTGGTCTGGACAGTACCCTCGCTGCCATAACCCCCGTTTTACTAACTACAGTTGGTTCAATTATAACATCCCGTTTTGAGTTGCACACCCCTAGTGTAGCACTACATACGAACTCACATCTACCCGGAATTTCCGCGTGTCCCGTGAGACGAACCGTAAGGCGGTCGTCCATACCATTTCGCTCACCCTGCATATTCTTTATTTCGTGATCAATGTTGGCATTAGGAATCATCGTTTCCGTGATTTCCTTTACTGGACCCCATTGTACCTTTTTTTGTCTCGGATAAGTAGTTTGTTTTGAATTTCCCCATTTTTCAACCAGCTCGCTCGTATTTAGCTCGCATTGTATCCCTATTTCCCTAAATGTGTGCGTTTGGGTTGCCTGATCCCGGTAGGTCGTATTGTTTGTAAATTTTGAAAAACTAACGAGTCTCAGATCGCGAGATTCCGGTGGGTTTTCCATCGGTACCGCAACGTCTTCAATATAAAAGACCCCCGTATTATAGTTTAGACAGACCCCGTACTTTCCAAGAAAGTCGCGACCTAATATTCCGTCCGCCGGTATGACAACATTATCGCTGACAGCTACCGTCTGATAAAAACACTTATTCCCAATTTTGAAATACACATCTGTTTCCCCAATTAGATTTAACGCTACCCCGGAGACACCCTGCAAATCGACAGATGCATCTCGAATTTTTGACCCCTCTACGACGGACATTTTAAGCAGTGACATTGCGGCCCCCGTGTCGACTAACATACAAATTTTTTGATCTCGACAATTTAATGTAATTGTCGTCGGCACGTCAGTGTGCCCCCATACCGAAAAGGTTGATTTTTGTGCTTGCTGGTTGACGGGGCTACTTAGTTTTTTGGAACTCGAGGTAGAACCCTATTCCCCTCCGTTGAGCCGGTACCTGCCCCAGGAGCTGTACGACCCCTAGGTGCACCAGTGTCGGTCGTATTCCCAGTATTCCTCGACTCCCCGTACCTAGCGTTCGCGGATGGTCGCGCCTCCGGACGGTGCTGTCTCTTTTCACTCCTTCCCCAGCAATCCCGCTTAATATGGCCGGTTTTCCCGCAAAAATGACATCGGATGGGCTGTTTACACTCGATTGCCCGGTGGCCCTTTCCTCGGCAGTTATAACACTCTATCCGCGATCTACTAAAATTTTCTCTAATAGGGTTAGGACCCCCGTTCGTCGCGGTTTGGTTTGCTGGATTAGGGGGATCCTGAACCCATGCTAGAATTCCCTGGCCCCGTTGCAGTAAGGCTTGGGTGCCTTCCTCCATTTGCGCTAACTCCACCGCCCTATCGATCGTTAAATTCGCTTCCAACGTAAGCATTGTTCCGATACCCCGCAATATATCTCGATTCAACCCCATCTTAAATTGATTTAGTATTAGGTCCTCACTGAATTTTTGTATTCCCGCTTGTTGTGCTTCGCTCGCACCCCGCATGTTTTCTGTTAATACCCGCTGTCCCACTAACTTAAGGCGCGTAATGAATTGACTCACAGATTCACCCCTATTCTGAACAGTCTGCAATAGTTGTGCTTGTGCTACCCCTGGGAGAATAGATTTTCTAAACTTCTGTATCAATTTACTTTTAAATATCGCGTATGCTACATCCTTTAAACTCGGGTCGCTTCTATAGTAGTCATATGCCTCCCCTGTTAATCTGGTTTTTAAAATTCGTAATAGTTCGTCCCTGGTTAAATTATCAAGCTCGGCGCGTTGTTCTACTCTTTCGAAATAAGCTTCTACATTTTCTTTCCCACTGAGCAATTCAATACCGTTGGCTATTGTACCTAACGAAGTCCGTGTGGTTACACTAATACCCTGGGGGGTGGGCGCGTTCTCAGTAGGGTTCGGCATTGTAATATCTGAATATCAAATCGGGTAGAAAACAAAACAGTAACAAATTTTTAAAAGGAATTTTTCTATAGTTTACTCATAACATAGTTCGGTGACGTACCCCTTCTCAAGTCCGTAGCTCATTAATTGTAAGAATTTAGCGGAGTTGTAATTTGATTTACTTGAGTAACGCATAGTTCGCTCCCATACATTGTAACCGTGTTTTGTCCGACCGTTGATAAGGGATTAAAAATGCTGACGCGTATCCTGTTACAAGCGGCTATATGCACTTCGCGCTCAACAACTTCCAATAATTTGTACACCATAAATAACCATAAATAACATAAATAACCAATCAATTGCTGAAAATAAGAGACACCAAAACGAAATATTGTGAGGACACGAGTACCCCTTAGTGGTTCACCGTCCTCTAACATCATCGCACCCAGCTGGCACCATTTTAACGCGGTAGCGGGCTTCCGAGCGGTAAGAAGCCTTGGCTCTAATGGGTTCGGGTTTTAGGATGGGGGGTTAGAAAAGATGTTTCCACCAAAGCAAATACTCATGTCCTTAGCAATAAAACTATATTTACATGAGTTAAAAATAAAATCTACTTACACATCATAGCGAATAGGGAACCGTACACACACACGCACCCACACCGATCACCGCTTAATACACGATCCCGACTGCCCAGCGCGCGACACCGCGCGCCGTTTTTCTTTCCTACCTCCTTATAGCTATAGGGTGAACCACTTTGTTACACTAATATTGCGTCCTATCGGTGCGAAATAAATACTTGCGGCTGCAGAACGGCCTTCTGAACAGAAAGAGCATTCTGGATATTTTTTGAATTACGCTTTAGCTCGCAAAAAAATAAAATCAAGGTTAAAAAACGCGCCCAGAAGACAAATATTCATATTCGACCACAACATTGCGTCCTATCGCTGCGAAAAAAATACTTGCGGCTGTAGAACGGCCTTCTAAACAGAAAGTGCATCTTGTTATTTTTCGAATAAAGACGCTTTAGCCCGCAAAAAAATTAAATTACACTTTACAAAACATGCCCAGTAAAGAAATTCGACAAAATCGACTTCAAAATTGCGTCCTATCGGTACGCAAAAAACACTTTCGGCTGCAAAACGGCATTCTGAACAGAAAGTGCATGCTGATTATTTTTCGAATGACGCTTAGCCCTCAAAAAAATAAAATCACAGTTTCCAAAAGGCGCCCATGAAAGAAATTCGATAAATTCGTCCCCAACATTGTGTCTTATTGGTGCGAAAAGAAGATTTGCGACTTCAGAACGGCTTTCTGAACAGAAAGTGCAAGCTGGTTATTTTTCGAATGACGCTTAGCCCTCAAAAAAGTAAAATCACAGTTTCCAAAACGTGCCCAGAAAAAACATTCGACAAATTTGACCCTGACATTGCGTCCTATCGGTGCAAAAAAATACTTGCAGCGGTAGAACGGCCTTCTAAACAGAATGTGCATCTTGTTATTTTTCGAATAAAGACGCTTTAGCCTGCAAAAAAATAAAATCGTAGTTTACAAAACGCGCCCAGAAAAGAAATTCGACAAATTCGACCTAAACATTGCGTCTCGTGTATTATGAGAGTTTTAGCCGGTCAGAAATATCGCGGATTTTTAGATTCGTATATTATTAGAGTTTTAGCCGGTCAGAACAAGGTCAGATAGCCCCGGTTTATGAAATATATTCTTCAAGAAACTGCTACCAATTGAAATTATTAATACATACTCATTTACAGGTTTTGTTTGTCGATTGAAATTAGTATAAAAGATCTTTTTAATTCAAAATATAAAATTTTATTTGAAAAAAGTTATGTAAAATTCTTCCTATAACAATATATATTTAAGCACCTTTTTAAAATAAAAATGACACATCATTACGAGAGTATTTTATTTTTTAAAGTTTAGTAAGAAACATAAAATATTAACAAATTCTTTAAAGCTAGTATAAGATATACTTTTATTATAGAAAAACAATTCCAAAATTTTTAATATAATTTATTTATTTATGAGCGCTTTCGACGATAGTCATCTTCAGATAATACATATTTTATTTACAACGTAAACTGTTAAAATTTAAATGTCACAATGGCTGATCATTTATCCAAGGTTACGGAAAGTTAAATAATCAATAACTGTACATCCACTGAATAAAACTGTTGTGGTAAGAAGTAACTATTCTTTCTTTTATTTTTATTGTTCCAACCACAGTGCTCTTAATATTTATATTGCTTTTAGTACTTTATTAGTATCATTATTGTTTTAATTTTAAATAAAACCGTTTAACTTAAAAATCTTTTTTACTTTATTTAATAAAATGTACTGTAGTACATACCTGTCCCCAAAAATTGCGTTGGACTCCACATGATTTGAATATATATATTATTACCGACAGATAATACAAAATATATATTTCTGGAATTTCTATTAGTTGGCAGTTGATCTGTTAACCTATAAGTTCAAAGTTATTTTATTTTAGTCAATGAATAGGAAAAAATATTGTCATATATAGCAATAATAGTTATCAAAGCTTTAAAAAACTTCTAACTATTATTATTAGTGTATTTGCCATATGGCAACATACACTATTGGCGTCGGTCGAATGGCGGGACCTGGAGGTCGGACAAAAAAAAGAAAAAAAATATATAATTATGTGTGTGTGTGCACTATAATTTTCGGAAGAGTTAATTGATTTTAACGAAATTTTGCCCACATGTTGGAATCTACCATCGCAAGAACCCTATTTAAAATGGGCTCAATCGGGCCATTTTAAGGAAAGTTTTTAGGGATTGAAAAATATTTTTGGGCCCCAAAATACCGAAAAAATTGGAATTTAACCTTTTAGTAGCTATTAAAAAGTGCCCCTAAAATTTCAATAAAATCGGCCCAACACGACCGGAATTACAAATTTTATGAAAACACTAGTTTGTAGATTGTGAATTATTTACTGAAAGTAGCTCTATAGGAACTATTCCCGCTATAACTTGCACTGCTTTAGTAGAGACCGTCCTGTAGGCACTAACTACTCTCAGCAGGATTTTCCTCTGCGCTCTCTCCAGTATCTCTTTATACTTCTTCCCCTTCAGTACTGTATGCCAAATGGGAGCTCCATACAATAGAATTGAGTGGACCACGCCACATAGCAACTGCCTCTTGACACTTAGCGGATCCCCGATATTGGGCATCACTCTCGCCAGTGCTGCCGTTCTTTTTTCGGTCTTCTCTGCCACCCATTTAACATGTTCGCCAAATGTACACTTATCATCTTTATATAAATTAATTTGATATCATACATTAATAATTTCAACCTAATTCTTTTAAGTCTATTAGATGGTATTTTATTTATTTCCTTTTGCATGATACTAATTAGCGGTTTGTGATCAGTTTGGATTATGATTTTATTTCCATAAACATAACGATGACATTTTTTACATGCATATAAACTCCTTTTCTATTTGTGCATATTTTATTTCGTTATCGGATAATGTTTTGGAGGCAAAGCAAATTGGTTTGTTTTATTAAATACAAGAATATTAATACTGCGTAAAAATTGTGATAACATTTTTAAAAAATATTCATATTTTGACAGTAAGGTGTTTTCGAGTGAAACGATAATTTTTTAATATGAAAATAAGATTTATTCTTTTCAGTTGAAATGCTGTACTTATTCTATTTTAAAACTGCAGAATATAAATTCAATTCATAAAAATAAATTATATAATTATTATAAATAAGATAATTTTCCAACATAAAAAATATTTACAAGGTGTAACAAAATATATTACATTTCTCCCTTAAATAAAATAACGTAAACTAAAAATTAGAATTATTAAACAAATATTATTTCAAAAAGATCAAAAAAAAAAATTAAGTAGGTATATTTAAGTCTGTCTGGCGGTTTAAGTTGACTCCTTCTTCTAAGCTCAACTTTATTTGCTGTGTCCGCCTGGACGTTTAATTGCTGATCATTATTATTATTATTGTAAGATGAACTAGGAATAAATGAAGACGTCAAATTATCACCACTTATGTTGTCACTATTATTAATTTTACTATTTATTTTATGTATCTGGTTTATATGACGTTTCCAAATTACAACATTTTAACAATATAAGTACGTTTTCCTAAAATTTTTGTTACTTCTGCCTTAGCCCACTTAGGTGTCGTAGATCTGTAATCTTTAACTAATACAATTTCATTTAAATTTATAATTTCTGATCGTGTTCCTTTATAATTTTGAATTTGTGTAACTTGCTTATTAATAACAGAATTTTTCACAGATGGTACAAGTAAATCTAATCGACATCTCAGTAGTTTACCGAACATAAGTTTTGCTGGCGATTCTCCTGTAGTACAATGAGCTGTATTTCTATAATCTAATAGAAATCTGTTCATAGCTGTACTTATATCGAGATTATTATTTTCTAATTTAATGGTTTTTAAATAATTTTTTATTATTTTCACTCCCGTCTCGGCTAGGCCATTTGTAGCAGGATGAAAAGGAGCTCCAATCAAATGCCGGATGCCATTTTTATTTAGAAAATTTTGAAATTCACCAGATGTAAATGTTCTGGCGTTATCAGTTACCAATTCTTTTGGAAGGCCAAATCTTGCGAATACTTCTCGAAATTTACAAATTGTCATATCACTACTCAAATTAGATACTTTAAAGCATTCCAGCCATTTGGTTGAAGCATCCACAATAACTAGAAAATGTGTATTGAAAATAGGACCCAAAAAGTCAGCGTGCAAGCGTGTCCATGGTTCCTGAGGCCATGGCCAGGACATTAGTTCTGCAGTGGGTGGTTCATTCCGTTGACATAGACATGCTGTACAATTTTTTATTGTTAATTCAATATCTTTGTCAAGGGATGGCCACCACACATAGCTACGAGCAAGTGCCTTGGTTTTCAGCATACCCATGTGGGTTGCATGTAATTCTCTTAAAATGTTAGAGCGTCATTTTTGCGGTACAATTACTCGGTGTCCCCACAATAAACAGTTTAATTCTACTGACAGTTCATGTTTCCGAATAAAGTACGGTTTGAATTCATCATTAAATTTAATATTTGGCCAACCTTTAAGCACATACTGTAAAACTTTATTCAATATAGTATCTTTATTTGTTTCCAATTTGATTTTTTTTACATTTATGGGTAAATCATTATTATTTTCAATCAAATTTAAATATGAAATATCATTTTCATTTGCCTGTTTTTCAACTGTAATATTAGGTGGCAATAATCTCAATAACCAATCAGCTTGATTCTGTTTAGTATTAACATATTTAATTTCAAAATTAAAAGATGACAAAAAAGATGCCCATCTTTGCAATCTGTTAGCTGAAATAATTGGTATGTCCTTTTTGGGACCAAATATGGTTATCAAAGGTTTGTGATCCGAAATTAAAACAAATTTTTTTCCGAATAAATACCGATAGAATTTAATTGTACCAAAAATTATAGCTAATGCTTCTTTCTGAATTTGCGGGTATTCACTTTCTGCTTTCAAAAGAACTCTTAAGGCGTATGCTATAGGCCTTAGTTCATTATTAATTTTATGGGAAATGAACGCGTCAATACCATAATTTGATGCGTCAACCATCAAAGTAACTTCTAATTCCGGATCAAAATGTACCAGTACAGGTGAAGTTGTCAGAATCTTCTTTATATTTTCAAAGGAGTTTTGACATTCCCTGTTCCAAACCCACTTGTTTTCTTTTCGTAATAAGGCATACAGGGGTTGTAACATAATAGCTGAGTTAGGAATAAACTTATGATAAAAATTGACCATACCCAAAAAAAACCCGGCTCGCAGTGCCAAAACCCTGCCGACAATATAGTGTATTTGTTAATACAGGTATTGTGGCTTTATTAAATGAAATTAAGTTTGTTTTTGGACAAAATAAAAAAAAATTTAACCCCTTAACCCTCCGGCGGGCGCGCTATCTCCTGTGACATCGGCGGGCGCGCGCTACACTCAATGCTGCCATGTAGAAATATACATTTTAAGGCAGTTGAAATCGCAATTTTGTTTAAAAAACCGCTTAAAACAATTAACTTTTTCAATATTCATAATGATTTATTTTTGTTTGCGACAGTAAAAATTAGACAAGTAAAAACCAAACTGTGACGTCCGGTTTGGTTCGCCTATTTTTTGATTTGATATTTATATTTTTTGGTCAATTAGCATCTCCGGTTAACAAATTTACATTTCTGTCGTGGCTCTTATTAGTGTATTTGCCATATGGCAACATACACTATTGGCGTTGGTCGGATGGCGGGACCTAGGGGTCGGACCAAAATTTCTCGACGTTTCATAACCTCCTAAACACTTTGGCACCATTTTTGAAAATGTTTATATATATATATATATGTATATGTATATGTATATATATATATATATATATATATATATATATATATATATACGTATATATATATATATATATATATATATGTGTGCGGGGGGCAATAACTTTCGGAAGAGTTAATTGATTTTAACGAAATTTGGCCCGCGTATTGAAATCCATCACCGCAAGAAGCCTATTTAAAATGGGCGTAATCGGGGCATTTTAAGGGTAGTTTTTAGGGGTTGAAAAATGTTTTTGGGCCCCAAAATACCGAAAAAATTCTCAGAATCGTGTCACAATTGACATTTAACCCTTTAGTAGTGATTAAAAAGTGTTTCTAAAATTTAAATAAAATCGGCCCGACAGGACCGGACTTACAAATTTTGTGAAAACACTAGTTTGCAGATAGTGATTTATTTACTGAAATGTGTATTTAATTTGGTATAGATGTTCGATTGATCATAATAATGCAATTAAAAATAAAAAAATGTTTTAAGGGGTGTATTAAGGAGTCAAATTTTTTATTTTGTCCATAAACCAACTTTAGTTCGCAAAATAAAGCCACATTGCCTGTATAAGCAAATACATTATATTGTCGGCAGGGTTTTGGCACTGCGACCTGGGTTTTTTTAAATTTTAAATAGATAAATGAAAAAAAAGGTCTATAATAAGTATTATGTTTATTTACTCGTAACTACGATGAACTACAATAATTTTACAGTAATTTTTCTTAAATTTTAATTGATTATTGATTTGGTTTGATATTTGGGTTTTATTTCATTTTATTTTCAATATATAAGTTTCTGATTATACGTAATAATAATTTGCTTACCTTGTTTTTCTTTTTCTTTGCTTCTAATTTTATTTAAATTCATGAGTTTATAATTTTAACATTTAACTAAACTTAATTTCTATATGTTAGATTTTTATAATTTTTATATTTTAAACATAAATTTATTCGTCTTTTCTATTCAATGCATTTTTATCGACTGCCGAACGAGTCTGTTCTCATCAACTACCTTTTTGAAAAAAAACAAATATACTGCGTGTTCAAAAATGTTCCGTTACATTATCCCCCAGGAACGGAATAAAAAAAAAAATTGTATTGCAAAAAAGTTTTTTTTTTTTAAACTTCAAAATTAAACAAATTATCTACTGTACTTATTTTTCGTAATTGTTCCAAATGAACAGGACCCAACTCTTTATTAGAATCAAATTCTTGCAAAATATAGGTATTATTTCCCTTACAAACTTTAATCCGATATGGACCTTTGTACAATAAATCAATCTTTTTACATTTTCCGTCAATTAATGATGATAACGGATGCGTTTTAATAAGAACAGAATCGCCTGGCGACAACCTGATGCATTTATGGTTCTGTTGGTGGTAGACTTGACGATATCGAGCCTTTTGCTCAATACGCTGTCTGACGATAGTATTTTCGTCATCCACATCGACACCAGCAGAAGCAGGATAATTGATAAGTTGTTGAAGGTGAAGTCGGACTCTCTGACCGTACTGCAGCTCGTAGGGAATGCGCTGGGTGACTTCATGGACGTTCTCGTTGATGTAACGTTGAATTACCGGCAATTTGCGCATCCACGTCGAATGTTGACCATTACAGTAAAGACGCAGCAACGTGCCAACCTGTCGATTACATCTTTCCACCGGATTGCACTTTGGCGAATAAGGAGATGTAAACATAACTTTGACCCCCAGGTCCTCCAGAGGCTGCACCCATTTCTGCGAACGAAAAGACGCTGCATTGTCAGTCAAGACCTTTTTAGGTACTCCGTGTTCTGGAAAATATAAATTTATTAGTTTTTTGACCATAACATTTGTCGTCGCGCGACGCATCGGGTATAACGAGACATATTTTGTAAACATATCTAGGACGACTAAAACGTACAAACATCCACCGGTTGAACGAGTAAGGGGTCCTAAAACACCAACTGATAAAAGTTCGTTTTTATCATTTACTACGATGGAATTCATAGGACCATATAGATTAGATTAGATTAGAAAAGAGGGCGAGAGGATTATTCCTCGTCAACACCGCGACCTTGATAGATCTATTGTGTAGCCCTGACTCATTTATATCTCTATGAGATTAAGGCTTTTGATAAAGCCTAGAATTGCTTTAAGATCTGTGTCCCATACCTGATCAGGTGTTGGGAATGGATTATTGAGGTGACGGAGTCTTCGCCTCATGACTGCTTCACATTTACAAAGAAGATGCTCCGATGTTTCAGGAGCCTCCAGACAGAAGCGACATGACTCGATGTCTATTACGCCAATTTTTTTAAGGTGATACCTCAAAGGGCAGTGACCTGAAAAGAGCCCTGCAATTATTCTGAGCTCAGATTTCTTTAAGCGTAGAATTTTATCCGCTTTGTCATTATTAGGTTTAATGAAGATCTTCGCTTGACGAAGACCTTGGGAGCTTTCCCAGAACAGGGAATATTGTTTATTTTCCCATGTGGCAAGAGCCGTTCTAAGGTAACATTTTGATGTACCACAGTAGGGCTCCGGTCCTATAAAGGGCGTTTCCGAACCCTTTTTGGCTAGACTGTCGGCAATTTCTTTGCCTTGATGACCCTCGTGTCCCGGGATCCATCTAAGAGTAACTCTGTTGCTTTCTGACAATTGTTTTAACAATTGTATGCATTCCCAGACTACCTTAGATTCTACTCTAAATGATTTAAGTGCCTTGAGGGCAGCTTGACTGTCTGAGAGTATGTGTATTGTAGAGCCATTTAGAGCTCTGTCAATACAAACTTGGATGCATTCTGCAATGGCTAGTACTTCTGCTTGAAAAACAGTAGGTGTCGTGCCAAGTGCTTTGAAGATCCGGCATTTGGGACCAAAAAGGCCTAGTCCAACGCCTTCATTTGTTTTGGATCCATCAGTATACCACACCATTGATCCTTTACTAAAAGATGGCTCACTAGACCATTGCTGGCGATCATCAATGATCACATCAAAAGGTTTTATGAAATCTAGTGTAGGTGTAAGTATGTCGGAAATGATGGTCATAGGCTCTAAGTTATTTTCTCTTAGAATGCTCATGTGACCAACCAGATCACCCGGTTTGAATTTCCTGCTCCTTTGTAGCCTGATGGCCCCTGATAATGCCTCGCTCTTGACCCGAAGGTGCAGTGGAGGGAGGTTTATTAGGGCCTCCAGAGCATTCTATGCCATTTTCATTGGTAAAACTGAATAAAGTTATATTATTATTATTATTATTATTATTATTATTATAGTGGGGCAGGAGGGCATAACTCCCGTAATTCCTAGACAGGCCAGTCGCTGAACTTTCTGCAGCTGAGCCTCGGCTGTTTTTTGTTTGATCTTTGGCCACCATACCCAAAGCAGCATAGGTGACTATGGGTCTGACTACCGTTGTATATAACCAATAGGTTAACTTTGGTTGCAGTCCCCAGGTTCTGCCCACGTATCTACGACTGGTATGGAGAGCCACCGTAGCTCTTTCTATTACCTTAGACAGATGAGAATTCCAAGTGAGTTTGGTGTCAAGTATGACTCTCAGATATTTAACTTCATTTGAAAATGGAATCTGTGTTCCGTTAAGAATTGGATTTAGCAAATTTAAATTTCTCCTTTTCGTGAACGGAACAATTTTAGTTTTATTCGGATTAATGTTTAGGTCTTTGCCTTGACACCAATTGTAGGTGACGGTAAGGACATCTTGCATTAGGTTCGATATGATCCTATCATGCTTGCCCCGAACCGTGATTACAATGTCGTCAGCATAACCTTGTACATTGATTCCCTTGTTTGTTAGTTCCGTTAGGAGTTCATCAATGACAATTGACCATAGGAGTGGAGACAAGACTCCTCCTTGTGGACATCCTTTGGCGGCTTTGATTGTGATTGAATGATTATTCATGTTGGTAGTTATGTTTCTATATTTCAACATGAAGTCTATCCAGTTCGCAGTTGCGAGCTCGACGCCTTTACTCAGTGCGGCAGTTTTAATTGCGTCAAATGAGGTGTTGTCAAAGGCCCCCTCGATATCCGCAAATGCACAGAGAGCTACCTCTTTGGTTTCAAAGGTTTTCTCTAAGTCTCTGACTAAAGTGTGGATGGCTGTTTCAGTTGATTTTCCAGCTTGATAAGCAAATTGATTAGCATGAAGGGGATTTGCCGGAAGTATGACACTTCGAATATGCTGATCAATTATTTTCTCCATAGCTTTAAGGAGAAAGGAGGTCAGACTAATTGGTCTAAAGGACTTTGCCTCGGCGTTAGACCTTTTACCTGTCTTGGGTATAAATACTACCCTGACGTCCCTCCATGATTTTGGAATGTAACCTAGAGCAAAGCTTGCTCTAAAGATGGTTAGTAGGTGAGAGAGTAAATCTTCCAGACCCCGCTGAAGTAGGGCTGGAAAAATACCCCCCCCCTCCAGGTGATTTATAGGGTTTGAAGCTGTTAATGACCCATATAATTTTATTAGAAGTGAAAATTTTTCCTCCTAGACTTTTATTCCTTGATACTGCCCTGTAGTCAGTAATATTGACTGGGTCGGGAATTAGGTCTGGGGAACTATAAACAGTAGAGTTAGGGAAATGCGTCTCCATCAGAAGACTTAAGGTTTCCTCAGAACTCTCTGTAAAGCTTCCTTCTTGTTTTTGAAGGGTTCCTAGGCCATTTGAGTGATCCTTTGACAGAATCTTATGCAGCCTCGTGGTTGCTGGCAAGTTGTCTATCTCGTCACAGAAGGATCTCCAAGACCGTCTTTTGGATTTCCTCAACTCCTTGTTGTAGGCAGTTAGGGATGACTTATATTCCTTCCATCTGCCTGTGAGTTTTGCCCTATTAAAAAGTTTCCTAGCCTCCAGTCTTCTCCTGCTAAGTTCCTCGTTCCACCAAGGCACTTTACGCTTGTTGGTCCTAGGTTTCTCAGGACAACAGGTCTCATATGAGGCTAGGATAGCTGAGTTTAGCTCATAAGAGGCAGTGTCAAGATTTTCGGTGGTGAGAATGCAGCTGTTCATATTACAGATTTTAGTTTTGAGGAGAGCTCGATAGGTCTCCCAGTCTGTCAGCTTAGGTATTCTCACCATTGATGGAGGATCAGTCTCGGATTCTATATCGAACCTTATTTGCCTGTGATCAGACATAGACACTTCATTTGATACATGCCAATTATGTATTTTGGTGCTTATGAATGTAGTAGATAGAGTCAGATCTAAGACTTCTTGTTTTATTGCATTCATAAAAGTTGGCCTGTTGCCACGGTTAATTATTTCTAAGTTATTAGAGAGAATGAAATCTAAAAGATACTCACCTCTAGTATTGGTGTTTGTGCTGCACCATGACAAGTGATGGGCGTTGGCATCACATCCAATAATAACTTGCAGGTTTCTTCTCATGCAGTAGCTTAGGAGCCTTGTGAGCTCCGGTGGAGGTATAGTTTTTTCCTCACCGGGGAAGTAGGTCGAAACAAAAATGATTCGGTGACTATCTCCGGCAGTGGGAACCTCGACTTCAGCTGCGATTAAATCCCTTGAGATAAACTGCGATAGAGAAAAGAAAGTCAGGTTTTTGTTTATCAGCATAGCTGCTCTTGGCCGTTCATGTTCATTAGAAAAGATTAACTTACATGAGTTGGTGGGAAGTCCTTTGATTCGGCCTTGAAGTGCCCATGGCTCTTGTATAAGTGCAAGGCCAATGTTGTCAGTGATAAACCTCCTGCTAAGTGCGTCAGACGCCGCTTTGGCATGATGGAGGTTTATTTGTATGCAGCTAAGCCTGCCTGCCATAGCTACATTTTGTTGGGGCCTGGTTCAGGCCCTGTTTTTCTCCTCCAGAATGAAATACGACCCTTTTTGGGTCCTGGTTTATGTTCTGGAGGAACATCAGCATCCTTCATGTTGGATGCTGATTTAGAGAGACTATTGTCTCTGACCTCGCCTGGTTCCTCCTTATGAGCACAGGCTTGTGTTGTTAGAGGAGCCATGCTTGGCTCCTCAGTCTGGCTTGTGCTTGGGCGGTCAGTCTCTCTAGAGGTTGACGATTGAGGATCAGTTTCAGTTGAGCCTGATCCTGCTGTTTGGGGTTTGTGGGCCCCGCCCTTGAGCCTAAGCCTTACAGTGGTGAATTTATAACTAATTATAAATTCGTTTTTCTTACGCGGATTTCAAATCTACGGAGAGCGTGAGCTCAGCCGCTTTATTTGGTTTTGGAACCTTTTTTAGGACTTTCCATTTGCTTACGTTCAGTCCTGCGTTTTGACCCTCGATGAGGTCTAGGATCAGTTCCGTGGGGTCATCGCAACTATTGGGAAAGTACCCTATAATGATCTGAGGTCGGGGAATTTGATCCTCCGCGACCACTTTTAGGTTTGCACCTTGCCATGGTTTAATTGTGCCAATTGCACCTTTGAGCCACGCAGCGGTGACCTCGTCGGCGCATGCCACGTTAAGCCATCCTGGGCGCCTTGTTTCTGTTCGACGATTTTCCGGAGAATGGCGTTTTGAACGGACCTTATTTGTTCCGTGTTTAGCGTCACCTCCGGATATCCTATGGGAAGTATCCCTACCCGAACACTCTGAGCAATTGCTTTGAAAGAATGTTTGGGTTTAAATTCTGGATTGGGCTGGGAGACGTGCTTCCTTGCGGAAGGATTCTTCGGCTCTGCCCTGGTCCTTTTTGTTTGACGTAGACTGTCCCCGGGAGAAGAGTTGTCGGAGCGAGTCCTTTTCAGGAGCTCTTTCTCCTTCCTCTCCTTTATGGGTAGGCTACTCATAGTTTTTGCTTCCTCAGCACTATAGCCTTGACTTAAAAGCCATTTTTTACGTTTCTTGGCCGCACCAGAACGTTTTATTTTGGGAGCAGTTGGAGCTTTTGAATTCCCCGACTCTGTTTCCTCCGTCTGTTTAGGCGATTTAAGGAGATTTTCCTCGTCTTGGAGGGCTATCTCCATCGCCTCGTTTTCGCCTAGAAGACTTATATTGTCTTCGTTAGACGAGGGGTCCATGACCCCGGTATTGTTTGGAGCATTTAGAGGTGCTCCATCCTCGTTTAAATTTATTTTAGTTTCTTCCATGTAGTTCCCACGAGAAGCGCGAGAAATATTCGTCACCGGCAGCAGAGCTCCGCATTACTGTCGGAAGGCTAGTTGAAACCGAAGGTCGCCTGGTATTCGGAGTCCATCGTTGGGAACACATTCACGCAGTGCCATTCATCCCCTCAGCACGATCGTTTCCACCTTGGGATTGCGGGTTTTATCGAGTTTTCCTCTCTAGATCCGCCGTATTTAGTTTATAATAGTGATGGTAATCCGAACAAAGCTCATCATACCGACACATTAAAAACAGGGGCACCTCGAGCAGGCTGTGGACTTAGGCCACGTACGGTCGGTCTTTGGAGTCGACGTAGAAACGTTTCCTCCACTGACAGTCATGACCGCCGGTCGCAGACTGGACTAAAGGCCCAGCCATCCGACCGCCCCTCATGACTGCCTTAGCCCCAGGGTTATCTTGATTTCCAGATTTAATAACTTGATCCTAGTACTCGTCAATATTTTACTAACTTCTTTTTAAATGGGTGCTCATCTAAACAGACTAAGTAAATGTAGTCTACTTTATTAAAAATATGTAATGGAATTAAATTATTAGCTCGACATCTCAGTATGAAAATTCTTCTATTTTTCAAGCTAACTAGTTTTTATGGCATCGTGTCAAATCTTTAACCATCTTACATGTAGTTATATCGAAATCTTGTCTTATGCGTCTGAAAAAACCTCCCAGTTTTCTAAAGTGTAAATCTTGGTTCTCATCCATGTTGTGAAAACGTTAAATAAATTTTATTCGTAAATCATTTTGAGATCCTTGGTTCTAAAATTTCAGAAATGTTAGGACGTTAGGTTATGAAATTTCAGAATACTTAGTGTATTACGGTTTAAAAAAAACTTCAAAATGTTAATTTGCCTTTTCGTTATTCGAAAGCTCTTGAAGTGTTGTAAAGAAATATTGACGAATATCACGTTTTTTGTTTCAATTTTTAGGAATAAAATATGTCTCTTGCAATTTTAAACAACAAGCCAAATTTTATGAAGCTTAATACTTAATCACAGCAATAAAATGATTTTTGCGACTGAAGTTCTAAATTTTCCGAGCGCATATTTTATAACCTGAGGGATCAATCACCTTAAACTGTGTCTTAGCTAATTAAAAATAGCTGTGTTATATCAGTCGTGGATTTTAATTTAGCGGGACAATCCCGTAGTTTTATTTGTAGAATATTTCCAAGAAATTCAACAATTAGAACTATTAAATGCAAATTTTTCAGATCTAAAATGCTACGGACATATAAAAAGAAGCTTGGTAGTAGGAATTATAAAAATTACATTAATGAAAAAAAGCTCTCAAAGATATAAGACCAAATGGGCTCTCCCTACGTGTTGCTTCAGAAAAATAGGGCATACATATTTTTGTTGGCGTTATTAAGAGGGTTACTTTATGTCATAAAGTAACCCTAGCATACGGGGTTACTTTGTGACACTTTATTTAATTAATATCTCTTTTTCTATACATAATATTGCAACCTACCACTGTGATTTCAAATGAGTAAGGTTCAAGCTTCATACTCATATAAACATTATTGTATTCAGTGTAATAACAAATACAATTTAAGCAAAAAAAAAACATACATAATTGTCAAAAGTATCCCCGGCTTACCGGTATTCGAAGGCGGAACAATCAGAATCTGAGATTATCTCAGATCTGATTTTTCGATCTAATTACCACACTACTAGGTCCTTACGAAAGGTGGAATTAAGACGGTAGCAGAGCGTAAAACAAATATTTTTGAAATAAAACTTCTTTAGGCGTAATATGCTGGGTAACTCAAATCTTTTCAATCGGAAGTAACATTTTCTCACGGAAGTAACGTTCAGTTTATGCAAAGGAGTGTCGATATATTCGTAAGCTATAAATTTTATAACGTGGGAATAATTTTAATCCACTGCAAATATGAATTTGTACACAATGATTCTCAGAATAGCGTTAAAATAATCATATAAAAGCCGTATTTAGTGCGAGTAGTGCTGTAGTAATCGGAAACCGTTGTTTGGAATTCGGAATCAATATTTTCGAATAGTTTGACTTCAGAAATAAATAATATTGATTTTCAGATTACCTGTGTAAAATTGTAGCTAAAATATCTTGGCTAAGTGTTGAGAGCAAACTTTCAATTGAGAATCAAAACTGCGGTAGCCGTACGACCAATGCTAGCAACTTGCTACCAACGTCGAAAACTAGAAACCGGAGTTACTGCAGCGAATGTAACGCGAATAGTTACACAATGCTATTGTCAATAGTCCCACACTCCGGGTTGCGTGAATGTACTTCGATTTGCGAAGTTATGGGATCTCGGACTAGTCTTGGGAATAATTGAATGATTCATACGAAATGATTCCTTCAGCTGAATACTATATGCATGAATGAATAAATGTTTTGACTATTCACAGCCACCGATAGTCTTTATCAGACGGTCTAAAAATAGGTATACAAAAGGCACCGGTCTGAATATATTTATAATATTGTAGCGCGCTACCAATTGTTACGCCACTGGAAGTGATATAGGCTTCTCGAACAAACTGACAGAAGTTTCAGGAATGATCGAAAGTGAAATGTACGTGAGTTACGTAACCATCCTATGATCCATCATGTATATTATGTGGGATCCTCATATTAAGCATTCTTACATACGTGACTATCTTTTTGCAACCTCATGACTTCCCATGGGAAAGTGGTCACAGTGGCAAGCATGTTAATGTGATAAATATTACTGACTTCTGCCTGTGTGGGAACAGATGGTAATCAGTGAACTGACATCAAGATTATTATCGATGTTCAAAGATATAAGAAATAAAAATAAAGATTTTTAAAATAAATTCAAAAGTATTTAATAAACTCGAAACCACGTACACATAACTCGCGCCTATAAACAAAACAAAACTAATGAAATTTAATTGCTTGTATTTCTAATACACATTATATACAGTATACATTTGGGAATAATAAGGCCTGCTAGCGTTAGCCAGAACGCGAATCAACACTTCTATTACTTTTATTTAAGAGTTAATAAACACTTACATTTTTAACTGTTAGACGTTTCGAACTGTCGTCCTCGGTCGCGCTCAACCTACTAGATAATACTTTTTGAATAAGGAATGCATAAATTACATGACAATATTTCAACAAGGATTTGTCAGTCAAAGCTTGCAAAATGTTTTCCATTACGAGAGCATGTTTTGTTAAAATGATTTCATATTTTTAACTGTTAGACGTTTCGAACTGTCGTCCTCGGTCGCGTTCAACCTACTGGCGCTCGTCGGGTGACGCGCTCATGCCCTCAGCCCCGCTGCTCTGCGGCGAGAAGTCGAGGCGTGGGATGAGGCGCTGCTTGCGTCTCGAACTGCTGGCGTTGTCTGGCGGGCCGATTTGAAACGCCACAGATACCCCCCTTCTAGTGCCGTTTGTGGCGGGCAAACGGGACGATGGAAGAGTTGGCGCTGGTGGTCTGGAAGGAGACTGTTGAGACAAAGACGTTGGCTGGGCCGGATCATCGACGAACGCTGGTTTGAGAGCGTCCGTCGACAGAGTCGTGTGACTTCCGTTGATGTCGACGACGTAGTTTCGGTCGTCGAGGCGGGTGACCACTTTGTGGGGGCCCGAGTATGGCGGATCCAGGGTGCGCCGTATTGTCTCGATGCGCCGGAAGACGTGTGTGCACGTCTTGAGGCTTTCATGGAAGAACGGTCTCTGCTCTGCAATGTGCCTGGAGGCCGGCACCGGCTTCAGGGTTTGAGTTAAGCGTCGGAGGTTCTCGATGAAGCTTGCTGGTGCTGTGCCGGGGTGACTGGTGGTCATGAAGAAATCGCCTGGGACGCGGAGGGCGACGCCGTAGAGCATCTCTTTTTTTTTTTTTTTGTTTTTGTGAGAGGGGGAAAAATCCTTTTTACGGACGCCCAAGGAAGGTAACCCTGGGTAGTGTGGGAATCGAGCCAATGACCCCCTACCCACTAAAAACCCCCTCGATCTAACCCCTTTATCCCTCCCGCGGCACCGATGATCTGTCATTCCTTCGCGGGAGGGGGGGTTCAGCCATCGGCTTTATTGCGCTGTCAGGGTTCTGATAATTGTGACGGCAAATTCGTGCCCTGCTACCCAATCTTGCTCAGAGCGCAGCATAGTGCTGACATAGTTGCCAGCGGTAAGCGCCATACCCATCCTGCACTCCAGCTCCTTCCTTTTGCGCTCAAAACGCGTGCATTTAGTGAGCACGTGCTCGGCGCTCTCTATTAGTTGTGGGCACGTTGGGCACTCCGGTGTGCTTTCAACTCCTATCCGTGTCAGATACTCTTTGAACACCCCATGTCCAGAGAGTATCTGTGTTAGATAGTAATCCACCTGCCCATGTTTCCGTTTTACCCAATTTTCTATCTTAGGGATCAGTCGGTGGGTCCACCTCCCCTTCGTTGCACTGTCCCATCTTAATTGCCAGGCCGTGATGGTTTTTTCTCTGTCCCAGTGATGGTCCATATCTTCGATCCCCTCCTGTGGTCTATATCTCCTAATGTGCAGGCTCATACGCTCTTTTGCCAGTAGGTCAAGGGGGGGAAGACTCGCAATCACCAGTACAGCTTCGCCAGATATGGTTCTGTAGGCGGATGCAACTCTTATTGCCCCTTGTCTATAGACTGGGAATACCAGCCTACCGTAAGATGGTGTATTCAGGGCCTCAGCCCAGATCGGCGCTCCGTAAAGTAGCACTGATGTGCTAACTCCGGCTAGTAACATCCGCTTATTCTGACATGGTCCGCCGACATTCGGTAGGATCCGTGCAATCGCTTTTATAGTTCTTCCCGCCTTTTCGCCAGCGTATTGGAGATGCTGCTTAAAACTCAGTCTTTGGTCGATCTTAACACCTAGGTACTTAATGGACGATTGTGTAGTTAAGGTGTGGTTACTGTAGCGCAGAGTAATGTTCTCGCGCTTTTTCTTTCCAGTAATAAGGACGGCCTCAGTCTTTTGGATAGCAAGGGACAGTCCATTGTTCTCCATCCAGTGTCCCACCCTTTTCATAACCTCTTGGAACGCCTCCTGGAGGTCATCTTTCTCACCGGTGACGAGTTCGACATCTGGTGGCATTTCCTCATTCAGCAGACCGTCATAGAGAACGTTCCAGAGAGTTGGTCCCAAAACCGACCCTTGTGGGACCCCGGTCGTTAATTTGTAGCATTTCGCTCCGTCAGTGGTATCGGCCCATAACATTCTTTTGGTGAAGTAGCAGCCGATGATCCTCTTGAGGTATGATGGGACATCAAATCTTTTTTCCATCTGGTGCCATATTCGGTCCCAGCGGGCCGAGTTGAAGGCATTCTTTATATCCAGCGTTATTATGAGGCAATAAGGTCTCCTACGGCTATTGACCTTCCGCTCCTTGCTGCCCCACACTGCCTTCCTTGCTGTGTCAACAACCCGTGCTATGGAATCGGTGGTGGATCTACCGGCTCTGAACCCGTACTGTCTCTCTGACAGTTTCGAATCTATATGTTCAACCAGCCTCTTCTGTATTATTCTCTCCAGTACCTTCCCAGCCATGTCAAGCATACATAAAGGCCTGAATGACGATGGATCGCCAGATGGTTTCCCTGGTTTGGGTACTAGCACCAGTCGTTGTCTCTTCCATCGCTCTGGGAAAACTCCTTCGTTGAGACATCTCGAAAAAACTGTACAGAACATCTCTGGCCTTAGTCGCATCGCTGCTATAAGTGCTACGTTCGGGATTCCGTCCATGCCAGGGGCTTTATTCAGTCCAATGTTTCTGCAGGCCTGTCCGAGTTCTGGGCTGCTAACCAGGATATCCTGTTGATGATCTTCTCTCCCTTGTATTTTGAACATTGTCACTTGGTTCCGAGGAAATAAGGTCGTGACGATTTCGTCAACCTCTCTAGGATTCATTAAGGGTTGCTGTTTCCGTAACTTCTTCGTCACGATCTTATAAGCCTTACCCCATGGGTCATGGTTAAGATGAGCACACACTTCCTCCCAGCACTGTCTTTTGCTGCGATATATCAGCTTTTTAAGTTCTCTTTTGGCGCATTTGTGTGCATTCCGGAGGGAGTCAGCTGGTTTCCCTTTAGCGAGCGCTCGCTGATACAGCCTTCTTGTTCTTAAACATTCACTTCTGCATTGGGCAATCTCCTCATTCCACCAAAATGCAGGAGTGAGTGTATTTGAGGTGCTGGCGCGTGGCATGGTAGCATCACAGGTTCACGTGACTTTGTCCATTATTGTGTCTACAGCCTCACATGCTGTCTTATTGCAAAATGAGAACTCCTTGGGGATGCAAAGGTCTAGTGCCATGGCAAAGTCATCCGGGTTCCAGAACTTTGTTTTCCATTTAACTACAGGTGATCGTCTAGTTTCTCTCGTTGACTTGACCCGTGGATCTTCCAATATGGTTCATTTGATAGCCAGATGATCGCTATTGGTGAACTCCTGGCTCACTGTCCAATTGAACCCCTTGCGTTGTAAAATGGGGGAGGCGAACGTGACATCTATAGTTGAGCATCCTGTGCTGCCAATAAAGGTATACTCACTCCCCTCATTTATCACCACGACATCTAGCAGTGCGAGTGCCTCTAGGAGCAACTTTCCTCTTTGATTAGTGTGCCTGCTTCCCCACTCCACGGCCCAAGAATTGAAGTCTCCGGCAATGATGAGGGGTTTCAGTGTCCTCGCGTCCGATACAAGAGCGTGGAGAAAGGCCTCGTACGCAGGTATCGGGTCATTAGGAGAGGCATAGCAGCTGAAGCAATGAATTCCATTAATTTCTGCATGAACGTACCCCGCTCCTATCCTGCTCCTCTCTTTACTTCTCTGTTGTTGTCCACAGATCCATATCGCCGCGCGATTAGAGGGGTCGGAAATCCACTCACCTTTTGTCATCGGTCTGTTTTGTTCGCTTATAAATGCAATATCCACACCTTCTGTACGCACGCTTTGCATAAGCAAGTCCTGCGCAATACGACTTCGGTTGAGGTTAATCTGCAGTCCCTTCATCATCGGTTTGCTGTTGACCTCCTCCAAGGCCTCCTTCTGTTGGTCGCTTGGGGTTTCCATTGCATTCTCTTGCTATATGACCTCTTCGTCCACAACGCATACAGTCCTTCGACCGATCTACTTTTCCCGTGCAGCGGGCGGCGATGTGTCCCGTGCCCCAGCACTTATAACATCGAAGGGCTCGCTCCACTTGCCTCACTCTACATGAAACCCATCCAATCCTAAGTCTCCCTGCTGCATTTATATTTTCAGTCAGTTGCAATGGTAGTCTCACTCTCGCCAGTTTAGTCTGGCCAAATGCAGGCCTCAGATGTACCGTAATCTCCCCTGTATGGGGCTCTTCAGAGTTTGTCAACCATTTTTGTACAGCTGTCTTCACCTCTTCTGGTGTGGTGGACTCGTCCAGATCTCGAATCTCCAGTTCTGACATTGGTGTGCGGCCCCACACCTCAGCTTTGTTAGCTAATGAAGCCCTAAGCTTCTGGGCGCACTCCTTGGTCCCTAGTCCTCCATTCCCACCAAGTGTCAGTAGGAGGTCTCCAGTCACTGTCCTCCTGATCTTGGTGACTGCAGTGCCGACGTTTCCCAGCTGTGGATCACTTTTGACAATGGAAAGGATCTTAGCATACGATGTTTCTTCTCCGGTTTTTTCCCTAATTATTATGGCATCGTTGCGTTGACGCCTCTTCCTCTCGTTGAGTTTTCCCTTTAACCTTTCGTTTTCTCTCTTAGAGAGTGGGGGTTCCTTGCTGCTTGCAGCACCCTTAGGGTGCGGTTCAGCCTTCTTCTTCCCTCTCGCTGTGATTTCATTCCAGCCTTGGGTATCCATAATCTCTGTGGATAGCTCATTTCTAGGCAGTGGATCCATCACTCTAGCCCTCGGAGCCTCCTTTCTTCGCTTCTCATCGTTCTTCGCTTCCTCCGGAGATCCGAGGGGTCTCTTAGCCATCGCGACGTTTGCCTTTTGCGCGAACAATGGGGACGTTTGTGTCATTACTTCCGCCATTTGTGCTCGCACTATGTCATCTGCCTTGATCCGATTCTGCCATTTGGCTCTCGACCAGGCGTTGCTCAGGTCCTTCGACAGTGTTTTAACCTTTCTGTGAACATTTTTATTAGCTGCTACAAACTCGCGCATTTCATCAATTAGTTTCTCCAGTCTCTTCCCATCTATTCCAGGTATAACCATATGGTCGTGTCGCTGATCATCGACAGTTTGTGAGAATAGGGGAGCATTATTCTCTCCTCTGGGTCGCAATGTCATTTCCATCGTGGTAAGACCAGTTAGAGCATCTCTGCGGGTGACGCCTGTAGGTCCTCTTTGAAGGCGGAACGGAGGCCTAGCAAGACCATGGGCAGCGAGGTTGGCCAGGGAGTTTCGGGCGAGCACATGAGTGCCGCCTTCAAGGCGCGGTGGAACCGCTCGATGAGCCCGTTGGACTGGGGGTGATATGGGGCCGTTCTGGTGCGCTGTGTGCCTAGGTACCTCGAGAGGGCCGTGAAGAGGGCTGACTCGAACTGCGAGCCCTGGTCGGTGGTGATGGTGAGGGGGGTGCCGTAGTGGGACACCCATCCCTCCATGAAGGCCTTAGCCACGGTTGTGGCCTGCTGGTCTGGAAGCGGGATGGCGACCGGCCACCTGGTGTAGCGGTCGATGAGGGTCAGGCAGTATTGGAAGCCCTGACACAGAGGCAGCTTGACCAGGTCGAGGTGGACATGATCGAACCGAGAGTTAGGAGTGTTGAACGAGCCTAACGCTGCTCGGTTATGCAGGTGAACCTTCGCCTTCTGGCAAGAAAGGCATTGCTGGGCCCAGAGCGTGACGTCTTTGCGCATGCTGGGCCAGTAGAACTTGTGAGCTGCCGCCTTGCTGGTGGCACGAACGCTGGGGTGTGAGAGGTTATGAATTCCCTCGAAGGCCGTCCTGCGGAGCGCGACTGGGATGTAAGGCCTAACGTGGTCGAGCGAGACATCGCTGTAGACGACGTGGCCCCCAATCTCGAGTGCTTGGAGAGTGAAGTGTGGGTTCTGCAGGAGATGTGCGAGCTCTTCATCCGTGGTCTGGGCGGCGGCGAGAGAGGCCGGCTCCAGCGGCGAGGGCATGGCGATGGCGTCCACCCTGGACAAGGCGTCGGCCACAACGTAGTCCTCGCCTTTGACGTGGACGAGGCGAGTGTTGTGCTGGAGAATGAAGTCCAGCTGGCGGCTCTGCCTGGGCGAAGCCTTGTCCGAAGGCTGCAGGGCCGCGAAGGCGAGCGGGCGATGATCCGTGAAGGTGGTGAAGGACCGTCCCTCCAGGAAACGTTGGAAGTGTTTTATGGCGGCGAAAACCGCCAGAAGCTCTCGGTCGTAGGTGGAGTAGCGCTGCTCCGTGGGCGACAACTTCCGTGAGTAGAAACCTAGCGGGGTCCATGTCCCCTGTGGGTACTCTTGTTCTAGCGACGCCCCTATGGCTGCGTTGGAGGCGTCGGTCCTGAGGGCGAGTGGGGCGTTCGGGCGCAGGAAGGCCGTTGTTACTGCTGACGCGAGGGCTGTCTTGGAGTTGACGAAAGCTTCATCGGCCGCCGGAGTCCAGACTAGCTTGGTCTTCTTGTCCTTCTCGTTGATGTGTTTGAGCATGTCGTTGAGCGGGGCCAGGATTGTTGAGGCTCTGGGGATGCACCTGCGGTAGTAGTTGATCTAATGACATCCAATTGTTTGTATTTCTAATACACATTATATACAGTATACATTTTTGAGAAATCTTATATACTGACATATTTACAAAAATATTTACATCTTTATTTGTCAAAAAAAAGTCAAATATAATATAAATTACATCTAAAATCTGATACACTTGATGGGCCCTTTCTTTTGTCCGACGGTACGGACTGGTGGTCCAAGACGTCTTTTGATCTCCTCTTCAGAGATTATTATCGGAGCAGCTTCCGTTGGCATACTGCAGACGCGCCCTTGTGATCCGGAAGTCGATTGTCCTCCTGGCTTTGGCGATGATGAACTTGCCAAGCTGGTCCTTGTATTCAGATTAACCGTCGGAAACCGTTTCACAAGTGAAGAAGGAACTACTTTAGGCCTAGGTTTTGCTTTGAACGTTGTTTTCAACAATGCTAAACGTGTCTTGGCGAGTTGAACATATTTCTCGGCGATGGTGTAAGTGCCAAATCGATCGGTTCAGGCGTGGATGTTGCTTTGGACGCTGCTATGTTTTCATAATTCAGTGAGAGATCCAATGTCGTATCAAGCAGTTTGGAATCTTCCAAACAAGTAGTGTACAGTTGACTGTGATCCAAATTGGCTTCATCGACTTCGGCAATCGAGAACAAATTGTTGAGTTGAAGTATCGTCTTCCATTTTCTTGACAACATCTTCTGATATTTTCTTGGCGTCGGCGGCAATCTCCTCTTTAGAATACGTTTTACTCTGGGCTTCACATGGCGACGTGGTGTGCTTCCGATGTTCGAATATTTCCTTGAATCCATTGTAGAAATCGTGTAGAGAACTTGCGTCTTGCAGAAGGAGCTCTTGACCACACAGCGGTTGGAAATAGAATGATTGTTCATGACTAGTTCTGGCCCTTTTATACATGTAAGAAGCTTCTGAAAAACTTACTTGACCGTAAATATATTACCTATGAATGTTCAATCGGTCCCTTTTATACCTGAACCACAAGTAAGAAACTTAAAACGACTTTTATACCTGAACTGCAAAACTTACTGGACCATAAACACACACCCTTTGAATTTTCACGCTTCATTAGTTATCTGTTTACGTTCGGATCGGTAAAAATAAGATTAATTTGACCACAATAAACCTTTCTACTGTCACCGATTGTGTGTTCAAGACCTCCTCCTGCAAGACTCAAGTTCTGTACACGATTTCTACAATGGATTCACGGAAAGATTCGAGCATCGGAAGCACACCCTTCCACAAATAGTAACTTCCCAAAACTATGTTTGGTTGATGTTATTGTACCCGGATCCAGATTATGTTGCTTAAAACCTGGTGTCACAAAGTTACCCCTGCAGTCACAAAGTAGCCCCGGTTTACGGTATCTGAAGTTCAAATTTGAACTGTTATTTGAGGTCATTAATGTTTCTGTAGAACCCTGTAGATATACAGATTCCGTTGTTCGTTTGTTTTTTTCAAACACTTTTATTAGGCTATTGATCTGTCCGGATTGTGTCAGGCTGCCGTCTTCGGTATTTTGAGACATACGTATAATTTTATAGAATACCATTTTTTATTTATTATTTTTTTTACAAAATTTAGTCACAAAAGAATTATGTAAGTGTTGCCACATGTCCCGATTTATAAACGGGTCAGCTAATTCAACTATTTTTGAAATTCTTCAGTCAAATGCAAAAATGTAGATTCGGTATTCCAAACATGAATAAAAATGTTGAAATATTTAATTAGTGTATTCGCTATAATATAGCACATACACTATTGGCGTTGGTTGGATGGCGGGACCTAGGGGTCGGACTAAAACTTCTCGACATCATTCTAAGCAGCTTGGTACCATTTTTGAAAATGTTTATATATACGAGTATATATAACATTTCCCAAAACAGTTTCTTAGAATGGTGTGCAACGTCGAGAAATTTTGGTCTTCCGTCTTCTTCTGGTATTTTTTTGGTGTCGCTGGCAGTCTCCTCTTTAGAATCCGTTTTAGTCTGGGCTTCATATGACGACGTGATGTGCTTCCGATGCTTGGATATTTTCTTGAATCCATTGTAGAAATCGAGCATTCTTGCAGAAGGAGGTCTTGAACACACAACCGTCGAGAGTAGAATGATTTCTAATGGCCAAATTAATTTTATTGAACGTAAACAGGTAAACAGGTAACTAATGAAGCGTGAAAATTGAAAGGTTGTGTGTTTACGGTCCAGTAAGTTTTGCAGAAGGAAATCTGTATAAAAGGGGCTGAGCTAGCCATTACTAATCATTCTATATCCAGTCGTTGTGTGGTCAAGAGCTCCTTCTACAAGACGCAAGTTCTCTACACGATTTCTACAATGGATTCAAGGAAACATTCGAGCATCGGCAGTACACCACGTCGCCATGTGAAACCCAGAGCAAAACGGATTCTAAAGAGGAGACTGCCGCCGACGCCAAGAAAATACCAGAAGGTGCTGTCAACAAGATGGAAGAGGATTCTTCAACGCAACAACTTGTTCTCGATTGCCGAAGTCGATGAAGCCAATTTGGATCAGAGTCAACTGTACACGACTTGTTTGGATGATTCCAAACTGTTTGATACGACATTGGATCTCTCGCTAAAATATGGAAAGATAGCGACATCTACGCCTGAACCGATCGATTTGGAAATGACACCGTCGCCGAGAAATATGTTCAACTCGCCAAGACCTGGAGGCAGATCAACAAGGGCCGATCTGGCACGTTTAGCATCGTTAAGAACAGCGTTCAAAGCAAAACCTAAGCCTAAAGTAGTTCCTCCTTCAGTTGTGGAACGCTTGCCGACGGTTAAACTGGATACAAGGACCTACTTGGTAAGTTCATCATCGCTAAGGCCAGGAGGACAATCGACTTCCGGATCGCAAGGGCGCGTCTGCAGTATACCAACGCAAGCTGCTCCGATTATAATATCTGAAGAGGAGATCAAAAGACGTCTTGGACCGCCAGTCCGTCCCGTCGGACAAAAGAAAGGTCCCATCAATAGACTTAAGTGTATTAGATTTTAGATATAAGTTATATTGTATTTGACTTTGTTTTTGACAAATAAGAATGTAATTATTTCGAAGTTGTAAATATGTACGTTTATTATATTTTAGAAATATATTTAGTATATTGTATGTGGTGTATATTAAAAATACAAGAAATATTATATTATTATTTTTGTTTTATTAAATTATATATTGAGAGAAATTTATTTTGTTATTATTAAAGAAAAAGCAATAGTAAATAAAGAAAACCCGGGTCGCAGTGCCAAAACCCTGCCGACAATATAGTGTATTTGCTTGTATAGGGCCGTGTGGTTTTATACTTTTATTATGTGAAATTAAGTTTGTTTTTGGGCAAAATAAAAAATTTAACCCCTTAATACACCCCTTAAAATAACATTTTTTTCTTAATTGTAATATTATTATCAATCTAACGTCTACACCGAATTAAATACACCCTTCAATAAATAAGTCACTATCTGCAAACTAGTGTTTTCATAAAATTTGTAAATCCGGTCCTGTCGGGCCGATTTTATTAAAATTGTGGGGACACTTTTTAATCACTACCAAAGGGTTAAATTTCAATTTTGAAACGATTCGGAGAATTTTTTCGGTATTTTGGGGCCCAAAAACATTTTTCAACCCCCAAAAACTACCCTTAAAATACCCCGATTACGCCCATTTTAAATAGGCTTCTTGCGGTGGTGGATTTCAACATGTGGCCCAAATTTCGTTGAAATCAATTAACTCTTTCGAAAGTTATCGCGCGTACACATATATATATATATATAAATAATTAAATATATATATACATATATATATAAACATTTTTAAAAATGGTGCCAAAGTGTTTAGGAGGTTATGAAACGTCGAGAAATTTTGGTCCGACCCCTAGGTCCCGCCATCCGACCGACGCCAATAGTGTATGTTGCCATATGGCAAATACACTAACAAGTTACAGGAAAATATAGTTTTGCTTACCAATTTTGTAAATTGAACAATATGGCCGCACAACATTGAACAAAATTATCAAAAAATTATTCACATTCATTGTGCGTTTTCGGTCTATCTATTTGTCACTTTTTATTTTCTGGTGAAAGGTATAATCTAAATTGTAACGTCCTAAAAACTAGGTTTTTCTCCTTATGTCGTTTTATTAGTGTATTTGCCATATGGCAACATACACTATTGGCGTTGGTTGGATGGCGGGACCTAGGGGTCGGACCAAAATTTCTCGACGTTTCATAACCCCCTAAACACTTTGGCACCATTTTTAAAAATGTTTATATATATATGTATATATATATATATATATTTATATACGTATATATATATATATATATGTGTGCGGGCAATAACTTTCGAAAGAGTTAATTGATTTTGATGAAATTTGGTACATATGTTGGAATCTATTACCGCAAGAAGCCTATTTAAAATAGGCTCATTCTGACCAATTTAAGGGTAGTTTTTAGGGGTTGAAAAACGTTTTTAGGCCCAAAAATACCCAAAAAATTTTCAGAATCTTATCAAAATTGAAATTTAACTCTTTGGAAGTAATTAAAAAGTGTACTTAAAATTTTTATAAAATCGGCCCGACAGGACCGGATTTACAATTTTTTTGAAAACACTAGTTTGTAGATAGTGAATTACTTACTGAAGGGTTCAGATGTTCAAGTGGTAATAATATTGCAATTAAAAAAATAGTTTTTAAGGGATGTATTAAGGGGCTACTTTTTTAGTGTATTTGCCACATGGTATATATACTATAGGCATCGGTCGGATGACCGCACCTAGGGGTCTGACCACAATTTCTTGACATTTCATACCTTCCTGTACAATTTGGCAAAAACAAATTAATTTTTTTTTATAATTAAAATGTTCACTTTTCAATGTTATTATTATTCAAACAGAGAAGTTGGTATTGTCAACTTTAGGGCTGCTTGTTATGATTATATTATAGAGTAAAAAAAATAGCCCGTACGGTCATAAAAATAGAAAAAGGGCTTATTATCACTAAATAAATATATGATAGAAAGTGGAGCAGCTAAGCCAACGGATTGTGCACTTTATAATTAAAGTATGAAATTTGGCACAGAAGTAGGTACCTCTTTATATTGCTAAAAGATATACTAGATATTGGGTTCTGTGATATTTACAGGAAATCGGGGTGGTAAAACTATCCCCATGGATGTGTTATGGTTTATGTTTTCTCTGATAATCTGATACTTCATTTTCGGTTTAAGTATCTAAGTAGGTATTTACTCTGCGGTTTTCGATTTTGTTTGGTTTCGGTTCCTGATTCTAGCGATTTCAAAGTTCTGCCATGCAAACTTGGGACACATTTATAATATAAAAATGTGTTTTTTTCGTAGCATATTTTTTCACGAAATACTTACTAACCTACTCCTTGTATTTATTTAGTAACTAGGTATATACTTTCTATAATAACGTATTAATTAATGAATGTTGATTTTTTTTGTCAGCAAAATTGAGGCAGGGTAGATTATTGAATAACAATAATTCCCATCTATCTTTTCAGCACACCTTTTAAGATATTACTTTGTCCAATTTTAACCAGACAAACTACTGTTTTCAGTATTCGATCATTATCATCTTTCATTAAATATTGAAATTACCTTAAAAACTATTAAAAGAGTTAGAACAAAAAGTATTTTTTTATTTTAATTTAAAATCGGCAAATTTCAGTCTTTTGTATAATAGAATTCAAAATATTCAATGGGATTCTATAGCAGTTGACAATGATGTAGATTTAATGTCTAAAAATTTTTATGACAAATAGTACGGTATCTTGTGTGTGTTTACTACCTGTAAAAAGAATAAATAATATGTATTTGGTTTTCAAAATAGTTGATAGATAATTTAAAAAAAATTGGAGTATAAATAATAAGTATAAAAAGGTTTAAAAATAACAAGTTAGTATTTAGAGAAATGAGAAAAACATGTATAAATGGCTAAAAGAGATAAAATAGTTATGCTGAAGACACGGAAAAAGTAATAAATACTGAATCTAACAAGTTCTAGGAATTTATTATAATAATAAAAAATCAATTAAAAGATTTCGAATAATAGATACGGTGGCGACATCAATACAATATTGCGAAATCAGTTCTTAACGGATTTGGTAATTATTTTTGTCCAATTTATAAAGATTCACAGTGTTTTATTCAGCAATCTTGTAAAGACAATTAGCGATTGTGGTGTCATTAAGTTACAGTATGTGAGTGAAAATGAAGTAGAAAAAATTATCAAAATCCTAAAACCCAAAGTATGAATTGGCTTGTAGGACGGATTTTTATTTATTCGGTAGAGAAGGTTATTCGTAGTACGTGTCAAAAATGGCGACCGTCGCTTTTTTCTCATGCAATAATTTCTCGCGACAGAATTTCTTAGCGACAATTTCTCGCGTCAAAATTTCTCACATATAATTTTCCATGGTAACAAAAATTTCCTCGGGGTACCGGGACGAAGTCCCGGTGGGGGTTGGGAGGTTTTTACACTGTATATGTATTTATTTACTGTACTATTTCAAAAAGGAAAGCAAGCATTATACGAGAAATAATAAATACCATTACTCAATTAATTATTTAATTAAATAATATTTATTATTTCTCGTATAATGCTTGCTTTCCTTTTTAAAATAGTACAGTCAATACATATATACAGTCTAATAACCCCCTTAATGTACGAGCGCGTGAGAAATTAATGCTTCATGAAATTTTTGGTGTGAGCAATTTTTGGTCTGAGAAATTATTAGTGAGAAATTTTCGCATTTAAGCAATTGTAACAAGCGAAATAAATATTATTTATTATTATTACTGAGAAATAAAGGCTGGGAGGTGTCAAAAATGCATGTAAAATTTTATGATAATTTTAACTTTGACTGACTATATTTTTTCAATTTTTAAAGATATCGTTGAAAGGTTTAGGGCGTTCTTTGCATAATGCATACACGTAATTTAAATTGTAAACACAAAAAAATACAAAAAAGTGGTATTTTTTTAAGAATTTAATAAAAGAAAAAATTATACAATTAATAATTAGTTCATAAATAAATATACAACTGATATGATTTTGTAAATCAAATATAATAACGGAAGTGTATATTAATTTTTTAGGTATGTATACCTAAACATTATACAAAAATAAATTGTTTAACGTATTTTTTTAAAAGATTATTTAAAATCAGTACATCAATAACTGATAATTCAGTTTCGTTTTATTTTATAATACCTATATTTTATACAATTTATAATATTACACTACAAGCTCTCTAATTCGATAACATGAAAACCACTCTAATATCGAAAGTTCTTTATTTGGTAAATCTTCTCGTAAAATGACAATGCAGTTTGTCAAAATAATTTGTATGTTGCACTGATATTCTTGCAGAACTACGAATAAGACACCTTTTCTATCTGACAACATTTGTTTATCTTCAGGGTTTGATTTGTTTTAGTGTATTTGCTATATATGGCACATACACTATTGGCGTCGGTCGAATAGCGGGACCTAGAGGTCGAATCAAAATTTCTCGACGTCTCATAGCCTCCTGAACAGTTTGGCATCATTTTTTTTTGCCTTATGCTCAAAATGTTTATGAAGAATGTCTTCTGGTCAGTCTTAAGCCAATTGGAGACTCATGGCATTTTAGAATATATTTGGCCCTTTTAACAGGTTTTATCGACAGTAATAAACAACATTCTAGTTATAATTGTTGTTTGTCGCAAGGCCCCATGAGTCGCTGCCCGCCATGTGGGAAGATGTGTTTGGTTGTCCTAGTTCTTCTTTATGTTGTAAAAAGTAAAAGTGCGGACCATAGTATACTGTCCCCAGCACTTCATATAGCTGCAAACTGTCTGACATTCGTTAACATTTTTATATTCAGTGTTAATGTCAGTTGTTATGCACATTTCTGATGTCAGCCAAAAACTTAAGACAAGATTCGTAGTTGATATGATGTGTGTCAAAGTATAGAGATTGGTATTTCGGATTATCGAATTTTGCACTTGTATTGCTTTTATATTTAAACAAAAATAAAGATTTTTATGTTGACAATATAACAATAGCAGTCATTATGTACATGTATTTAACTGTGTTAAAAATTCTTATTATTAAATAGTCATTAAACCCAGCCGTTTTCCATACAGACTTTTTACAGGAATTTGAAACACATGTTTGGTTCTTATAATAAGACGTATTTAACAATTCTATATACTTAATTATAAATAATGCATACATTATTTACTTTTTTTGTTTAACATGTCATAAAGGAGAAAGTACTTAATATTAGGAAACGTTTGCATCTATATTCAAATTTCAGAACAATTCAATGTTCTTTTAAATATACATATTTTTAAATCTCAAACCAAAATCATTTAAATATCGTTCATAACATGAGGATTTTTTTTTTGGAAATAGAATTAAAACAAAATTATGAAATGGGAAAAATATGTGTAAATCGCGCTTGCGCACATTAAAGCAATG
The DNA here is from genome assembly GCA_034508555.1 of Venustoraphidia nigricollis. Classification (NCBI taxonomy): domain Eukaryota; kingdom Metazoa; phylum Arthropoda; class Insecta; order Raphidioptera; family Raphidiidae; genus Venustoraphidia; species Venustoraphidia nigricollis. Next base: position 55,248 of record JAVRKA010000330.1, read on the forward strand.
CACTCGGTGACGTCACAGCAGTAAACGTTCCGATTAAAAAAATAAAAATTTAAATGTGCACATTATGTTAATTAACAAATTTTTCTTTGCGACTAATTTTGCTCTGCCATAAAAGAAAATGTTGCGTTTTGAAGGTAAGAAAACTTCCCCATTGTACTGAAATGATATATAGTACTTATAATTACATCTTAAATATAACATATTATATGTAATGGGAGATAGTATTTATAACGCACGTTGGAAATATTGAATTTTTAGAAGCGGAAATAATATTTAGGTGTGCTGGTGATCAAAATATGCCGTTGTGATTTTATGGTGTACATCGTCATAGTGCAATTGAATAGCTAGATATATTTGTTGTAAACATTCATTGTTACATTGCTAAATTAGAATTTTTTTTCTACTGACACCGTCGGGCTTCAAACCCGAAACTTTCCACTATCGCGGCGAAATGAGTTAATCAGTTACTCGACTGTGCGATATCTTAACAGTTAATTTTTCATAATAAAGCAATAGGTATCTCTAGACACGAATCATCACAGTAGCGAGAGTTGAATGAATCAATTAAATTTCCATTTTTTATTTTATTAAATCATCAATCTGCCTTAGTACAATACGTAATTCGAAGGCAGATATAGGAGCTAACAGCCAACCTATGTTATCATATGGAAATTTTTATTAATACGAAATATCAACTATCGCATGTAGTGAATTTAATGTTACATTTGCTTTATTATAAAGAATTAACTGTTAAGATATTGCACCGTAGAGTAACTGATTAACTCATTCCGCCACGACAGTTGATTTAAATGCAAGAACAGAACTTTAGAATTCCGTTAATTTCACTTTACTAAAAAGTTTACTGTTTTTAAGATACAACATTAATTAATCTCTACAATATCGACGCGACATTGATGAATTTAATTTGGCATTTTGACTGTTGTACTAATGTACCAAATGAAAGACGGTATAGAAAAGTTAGCCATTAGCTTGCTTCGGAAATAAAAAAAATGAATGTTTACAAACCACCTTGAAATCAAATATTTAGGTGTTATAAGTAATAAGATATAACATCTTATTAATGTTTAAAAAAGTTATAACTTTTCCACCAGGTCAAATCATTGTAAATAGCTGTTGCTATTTTGTAAGCTTGAGTGGATTTCAACCCTGAAAAAAAAATGTATTACACATTGTTTTAAATAAGACACTTTTTGATGTGAAATATGGTTTAATCACAATATTAAGTTTGACAAAATGAACTGTATTTCATTACATATTTTTCCTGTTTGTCGTGACCGATGTTAAGAATGGTGTCACTTTGTTGACTTCCCAAACAGTACTTACTTGAAATGTGGTGGGTAAGTTTACAACACATACGCCAAGGAGTGGGGGTAAAAATTTTAAAATCAAAAGTAGGTGAAACTCTAACATGGCCCCCACCTTGAAAGAAGTCTTTCAAAATACAAAAACAAATGAATTAAGAAATTATATAATTGAAATCACAAAATGTTCAAAGTCTAATTAAATATCACTGGGTATTTTCTTCAGTGATGGAGACTTGATCGTCGATCGGCAGGGCGCACACTTTGGTTAGCGCACGACGAATAGTACCAGTTGATGTCGCGATGGAGACGACACGACAGATGCCGTCAGGACCATGGTGTAGTTGTATAACACGACCCATTCTCCATTTCAAAGGAGGCAGGTTGTCTTCTTTTATGAGTATCAATGAATCTACGGTGACTGAGCGTTGAGATGTCTTCCATTTGACTCTTTGCTGCAGTTCAGAGATATATATTTTGCTCCATCGAGCCCAAAAATGTTGTTGAAGTTGTTGTACTCTCTGAAATCGAGACAAGCGATTTTCAGGTATCTCTCTTATGTCAGGATCTGGCAGCGAGGTAATAAGGCGTCCTATCAGCAAGTGAGCTGGGGTTAGGGGGAGAAGGTCATCAGGGCTAGACGATAATGGACAAAGTGGGCGTGAGTTTAGAATTGCTTCTATCTGAGTCAATAATGTTGCCATCTCTTCATAAGTTAAATGAGCGTTACCAACTATGCGTTTAATATGATGCTTAGCAGATTTAACTCCCGCCTCCCACAATCCACCAAAATGAGGTGAATGCGCAGGAATGAAATGCCAATTGATGCGTTCACTAATCAACACTTTGCATATTTGATCTTGGTTCGAATTCAAAAAGCTACCCAAATCCCTTAAGGCAGACTGAGCGCCCACAAAATTCGTTCCATTGTCTGAAAAAATGTGTAAAGGCTTGCCTCTACGCGAAACGAAACGCCGAAGGCACATAATAAATGCTTCCGTAGATAGCTCCGATACCAGTTCTAGGTGTACCGCTTTGGAGACAAAGCAAATAAATAAGCATAAGTAACATTTCGTAAATTTAGAACCTCTACCTTTTCTTTCCTTTAAAAGAAAGGGACCGGCGTAATCAACATCAGTTTTATAAAAAGCCGGTGCCGGAGTCAGACGATGCTCTGGTAAATTACCCATGATCGGATAACAAGGTTTTGGATTTACTCGAAAACATATGACGCAATCGCGCACAACCTTACGCGCTAGATTACGACCATAAATAGGCCAATAATTTTCTCTAAGAGATGCTAGAGTCATCTGAGGACCAGCATGTAACAAACGTTTGTGTTCTCTAGTAAAAATTAATTTCGAAAAATGGTGCTTATTGGACAATATAATAGGGTGTTTTTTGTTAAAATTAAAATCGGAATTCTGTATTCTACCACCTACTCTAATTGTACCATCTGTATGCAAAAAGGGACTTAAACTAAGAATTTTGCTTTTGTTGCTAATTGGTTTTGACTTACGAAGATGCTGTAATTCGTGAGAAAAACACTCTTCTTGTGACAATTTTATCAATACTAAATGTGAAAAGCTTAAGTCGTCAGCTGTAAGTGATTCTATTTTGCGATTTTTCGGATGAGAGCAATTATAAACAAAACGAAAAAGGTACGCAACTATTCTTTCTAATTTTTCTAAATCAGAATATCGTTCAAAGGGAAACTTGTAATCATGTTTTGCAAGTAAAACAATTGAGTTATTTTCGCCTAAGTGCATTGTTGAACTAGTGGAGACAAATTCATCTATATTTGCTAGTATTTCAGGATCATTAGAAATCCATTTTGCTAATCTAAATCCACCCTTTCTAAGAACACGTGAAACTTCTTTGCAAAGTTGAATGGCTTCCTCTACATTGGATGCTCCGGTGAGGAGGTCATCCACATAAAAATCTTGTTTGATGATACTGGATATTCGCGGATTGGAGGGCTCGCACTCATCTCCCAATTCCCACAAACAGCGTATGGCTAAGAAGGAAGCTGAGGCGGTTCCGTAAGTTACGGTGTTCAAATTGTAAGTAGCTATTGGACTTGAAGGATTTGTCCTCCAAACTATTCTTTGAAGTGATCTTTGTTTCTCATCTATTAGAACCTGACGATACATTTTGGTGATGTCAGCAGAGATTGCATAGGTATGCTTTCTAAATCTTAACAAGATTGAAAATAAGTCATCTTGGATAGTGGGTCCTATCATCTGAATATCGTTAAAGGATATACCAGTTGAACTAGGAGCTGAACCATTGAACACTACTCTAAGCTTTGTGGTTGAGCTGTCCTCACGTATGACGCCATGATGAGGCATGTAATACGACACTAAAGAACTATCGTCACTATCTGCTACCTTAGTCATGTGAGCAAGTTGCTCGTATTCTGTCATAAAGGACGTGTATCTATCTTCTGACTGAAGTTTTCTTTCAAGTTGCATAAATCGTCTAATGGCTTGTTCTTTTGAATCACCTAATCTTTTGACTGAATCACGAATTGGAATTCTAACTATGAATCTTCCAGTCTCATCTCTTCGAGTATTTTGAGTGAAACTTTTTTCACACTCTATTTCTTCGGAAGATAAGACTGAGGCTTTGGGAATCTCTTCTACTTCCCAGAATTTTGCTAACTGATCTTGCACATCACAAATAGTTTGCATTGTATGACAATGAGTTGCATGAGAGGTTTTGGTACTAATTGAACCGGATATTACCCAGCCAAATTTGGTTTTCTGTAACACAGGTTTTTGGGGTCCGAGAGCTATTTGACCTACACAAATTAAGTTCCAGAAGTAGTCTGCACCTATTAGCATATCGATCGGTCCGGGTCGATAAAATCCAGGATCGGCTAATTTTATATTTTGAGGTATTTGTATATGACTGATATCAATTGGACTATCTGGAAGATTTCCGGTAATCTTTGGGAGAACATGACATGTGATGTTTGTACTAAAGCTATTATGATGGGCACGCACAGGTACTTGACACATTGAGTTGCTAATTGAAGTCGAATGATTTACACCCATGATGGTTAATTTGTGATTCCAAGTTTGCAATGATAAGGATTTACAAAGACTTTCAGTAATAAAGCTAGATTGAGATGCTGCGTCTAGAAGAGCTCTAATTGTCATCGACTTTCCATTGGTTCCATCTGCTCGCACACTGACTGTGCTCAGAAGGACCTGGGAACAACCTGAGGAGCTTGAAGATAAGGAAACTGATTTTTCAGCAGGCTTTGGATTAGACTGTGTCTCTATGTGGAGAAGTGTGTGGTGCTTTTTATTGCACTTTTGACATGAACCTCCAGTGCATTCTTTTATAAAATGACCGCGATGTAGGCAGTTGATGCAAAGTTTCTTTTTTTTGACTGATTCTAGTCTATCGTTAATACTAAGATCAATAAATTTGGTACATTTGAATATTGAGTGAGATTCTTCGCAATAAAAACAATTTTGCACAGTTTAAACTAAGGTGTATGAAGTTCTTCGTTGTTTTGAGTTATCTGTGATTTTTGTGTCTTGTTTACTATCTAATTTTTCTAAATAATCGGCTCTATCTTCTAAGAATTGGATAAGGTCACCTAAGTTTGGTTTACTGCAAGGTTTGGGTCTTTCCCAGTCTTTGACTGAGGCACTATCTAGTTTCGAAATGATTAAATACATGACAAGAGTACCCCAATGTTCAGTGGGTTCATTCAATGACTGTAGTGATCTCAAATGTTTTGTTACATTGTCTACAAGTTGTCGCAATTTAACTGAAGATTGTTTTGTAGTGGACTCCAGTTCGAATAAAGCTCTGACATGATTGTGAATAAGTAATTTGTCACCATTGTACCGTTTGCATAATATATCCCAAGCAATGGAGTAATTTTCGGCTGAAAATTCAATCGATTTGATCACCTGAGCAGCGTCTTTGCCCAGCGCCGACTTCAAGTAATGGAACTTTTGAACTGAGTTTATATCAGGATTTTCATGCACTAATGATGTGAAGCTATTTCGGAATTCAAGCCAGTCATCCCTGTTTCCATCAAATTTTGGTACTTCAACTCTAGGCAGTTGAAAACTAGTTGGTTTTGCGGATGTGGTAACTAAATTTGTATGATAAGTTCTAGAGTTTGCTATTGAGACTGAATCGTCACTATTGTTTTCACCTATAATGTCGCTGACAGCGGAACTAACTACGTTTTCTATTTGCTCGTTTACCGTTTGTGGTACTTCTATGTTTACAATATTTGTGGTATTGTCTATATTGTTGTGATTTGAGATTAGCTTTTTTGCCAAGGCTATTGCGTAAAAATATTGATTTTCAAATTCTTCGCGCTCTGTGATTTGAATTTCTAATTGTTGTGGTGCTAGCTCTATGTTTTTTATTGTATTTTGTACGGCATCGAATTCATCAATTATTGGATAAAAACGATCTAGTCTACCTTGCAATTCAATTTTTGTTACATCACTAAGCATCACATTTGCACTAAAACTATCTTGTGTGATCTTTTTAAGTGATTTCTAAAGATTGTATTTTTTGCATTTAAACCCGCCCGTTTACGTGCTAAAGACTCTAATTGTTGTGTATGAGGCATTTTTACCGATTACTATAAAATATGGTTTAATCACAATATTAAGTTTGACAAAATGAACTGTATTTCATTACATATTTTTCCTGTTTGTCGTGACCGATGTTAAGAATGGTGTCACTTTGTTTTTAATATTTTGATTAGCGTAACAGAATTTTTTTAATTGACTTTAATTAACTCAATCCATTTAGAGAAATAATCAATAAGCACGAGATACGATTCACCAGCATATTCTAAAATATCACTTCCAACTTTTTCAAACGGTAAATTAGGTATTTTATGTTGAATCATGGGTTCCTTTACATTTTTTGCTCTAAATTTTTCGCAAACTGAACACTTCGCAATTAAAGTTTCAATATCTGAATCCATGCTAGGCCAATAAAATAAGGTTTTTGCTCTAGCTTTCGTTTTCACAATGCCAAAATGATATTCGTGAACATTTCTTAAAATTTTGTTACGTAATGTCAAGGGAACCATGATTCTGTTATCTAAGTATATTAATTCATCATCAAGTATTATATTTTCCTTAAATCTAAAATAAAATTTTATCGACTCACTTAACTGATTTTTAAATTTAGGCCAACCAATTTTACAAATTTCAATTAATTGTTTTAAAATGGGATCTTTTGCAGTTTCTGTTTGAAATTCTTTTTTAGTTTCAGAACTCATATTTATAGTATGAACTGCATCATTTAGAGAACTATCCAATTCATTATTATCTGCATTTGTACAGGCTCTACTAATCGCGTCTGCAATGAACATTTCTTTTCCTGGTTTATGTTGAACCTCTAATTCATATCGCATTAGTTTGAGTTTGATTCTTTGTAATCCACTGGATGGAATTTTATTTATTTCTTTTTTCATTATTGATATTAGCGGTTTGTGATCTGTATGAATTATGGTTTTGTTACCGTATATGAAGTGATGGAAACGTTTACACGCGAACAAAATAGCTAAGAACTCTTTTTCAATTTGACTATATCTTATTTCATTAGATGATAAGCTCTTTGATGCAAAACATACAGGTTTTTTATCTTGAATTAAAACACATCCTATCCCAAATTTACTACTATCTGGTTGTATCAAAATAGGTTTATTACTATCAAAATTGGCTAAAACAGGTGCGTTAGTTATTTTTTCTTTTAGCAAATTTACACATTTCCCATGAATATTATTTATCCAACTAAAGTCTACATTTTTCTTTAAAAGCTCTCTTAATGGATTTGATAGTTCTGCTAGATTTGGAATGAAATTTCTTAAGTAACTTATTAATCCTAGAAAACGTTGCAATTCTTTTTTGTTGGACGGCATGTCATAATTTACTATTGCTTTTATTCTATCTGGATCTGGTAGAATAATACCCTTATTGAAAACATGACCTAAAAATTTTACAGAATTAACTTTATATTGAAATTTGTTAGCATTAAATTTGACATTTTTTATTTTTGCCCTCTCTAAAACTTGTTTTAAAATTTCATCATGTTCTTCTTCAGTTTCGGCATAAATTAATATATCATCAATATAAATGAAGACATTTTTAATATCACTAAAATTTTCGCTGTTATATTTTTGAAATACTTCACTAGAGACTGACAAACCAAAAGGCAATCTTTTGAACGAATAATTCCCAAATATTGTACCAAAAGTGCAATACGCTTTACTTTCATCATTTAATTTAATTTGCCAAAAACCATCTTTGAGATCTAACACTGAAAAAAATTTGACATTTTTTAATTCTGAAGTTAAATCAGCTAAAGTGGGAATAGAGTAAAATTCTTTTTGAATACTATTGTTTAAATCTTGTGGATCTTAACAAAGTCTTAATGTACCATTCGGTTTCTCAACTACTACTAATTTATTTATCCATAATGAAGGACTATCTGTTTTTTCAATTATGTCTTGTTTGCATAATCTATCTAATTCATTTTTTAGTTTACTGCGTAATTTTATAGGAATTCTGTTCGGAGCTTTTACAGTTGGTATTACATTATCTTTAAGTTTTATTTGATATTCTTTCGGAAAACATCCTATTCCTTGAAAAACATCTGAGTGTTTTTCTACTATTAATTTTTTATTATCTGCAAAATCAGCTGAAATTTTATCTAGTTTTTTAATCAACCCTAGTCTTACGCATGTGCTTAAACCTAAAATTAACTTTGAATTTCTTTCCACAATTATAAAATTCTCAATATAATATTTTTTGTTCGTTTCAATTTTTAAATCAACTGAACCGTAAGTTTTAATTTTAGTGCCCCCATAAGCTTCTAAGTTTAATAAACAATTTTTTAATTTCAATTGACTCGTACTGTTTTTCTTTAACATATTAAAAATATCAATTCCAATAATATTCACATCTGATCCAAATCTAATTTGAATTTCAACATTGTGTTTTCTACTTTAATAGTTTCTGACCATTCTATGTTACATAATATTTTCTTATTGCCTAACGTTACAGAATCACAAAAATATCCAAAATCATCTACATTTTCTACTTGACTCGACTCTACTGTTCTTACTTTCGATCTACAACATTTAGCATAATGATTTAGTTTTCCGCATTTATTGCATGTTTTCCCATATGCCGGACATTTACCTTTATTGTGGGTCCAACCACATTTATTACAATTTTTTCTCTGACTTTGAAAATTTGACCTATCATTCATTTTATAACTTTCTGTATTTTTTACCTTTATTGCGTCAGCGCTACCCAAACTTTGTTGATGATGTTGAACTTCTTTTGACTGCTTGATTTGGATTTCTGCTATCCGGAAGTTATTGACAGCCTCTTCTAGCTTCACCTCTCCTTTCCGAATCAACTGATCCTTGGTATCCTTGTCGCTTGATCCTAGAATGACTCGATCCCTCAGTAGTTCATCAGTATCTTGAAATTCGCAATCAGCAATCAGAGTCTTCAAATCCGTATAGAAATTATCAAAATTTTCACCATCTTGTTGAGAACGATTGTAGAATAAGAATCTTGAATATAATATGTTCTTCTTAGGGTTGCAATAATTTTCGAACTTTTCCATTACTTTTTGAATCTTCTTTAAAACGTTGGCTTCATATTTAAATGTGTTGTGTAATTGCCTCGCTTCTTTTCCAATTATATTTAAGAGAATCGCTACTCGACGTTCTTCACTTTCTTCATCACAAGATGTTGCCTTCATAAATATTTCAAATTCTTGTTTAAACTGTTTCCAATTTTCCTTTAGATTTCCAGTTAAAATCAAAGCATCTGGTTTCGTAAAATCACCCATTTTTTCTTTTCTTGTTTCAAATTACAATTTCTTTTTCTTTTTATTTACTACCCGACTGCGCCATATTATGTTTTTTTTTGATTAATATAATTTTACATTTTTTATTTAAATCAATTAAATTTTATTTGAATTAAATGTTACATTAGAACACTTAAAAATGTTATTATTAAAATGTGCTGTACAGTTTCAGTGTTAGATTAGATCTGACAAACTTAGAATATTTCATAGTTTCAACATTTTTTTAGTATAATAGCTTTTGTCTGCTATAATTGTTAAGAAACATTCATTGTTGTCGCACTATATTAGAAAAATATATTATTCCAACACGTCATCGTCGGGATTTAAACCCGAATCTTTCCACTTTCGCGGCGGAATGAGTTAATCAGTTACTCTACGGTGCACACAATTCAACATTTTATTCCTTCATAATAATATAGCGATTTACAACACAAATATTTCTATGTAGTTTAGTATGGAATCCATTAAGGCCAAATTGTATATTTTGAAGCATTGTAATCCCACTGTATGTAAATTCGATAATAAAATAAATCGCTTTCCTTTTAATACATTAATGTATCTTTATTAAATTTTTAATTTAATTGATTTGTCATAAATAGAAAATAAATGGAGTACATCTTAATAAAACTTCATACGTTTCGCTATTTCTAGCTTCTTCAGTGATAAACAAAAATATACTTAATATCTATAATTAAAAGAGAATAATTTTATATTAACAATGTGTTGTGTTATAAAACTATTAGTTATGTATTAGAAAATAAATTATATAAAAAAAAAAGAAATAAAAAACCTTTTAAAGAAAATGCATAAATATATGTTCCAAAAACTTACCATTTTTTTAAATTGCATCTTTATATCAAAGCGAGAATAAAAAATGAAAAACATAATTTTAATTTTAAAAACACAAAAATATTAAAATTTGAAGAAAATTTAAAAAAACGGCTAATATTAGAAATGATCTATATCAAAAAAAATCCAAATTCAATAAACTATAAAACTGATATTGAAAATTTAAATATTATTTATAATAATTTATTTCATCTCATAAACAAATTTTAAAATTTTAAAATAACAGGAACAAACCTTAAAAGAACTAATATATTTTTTAGTATGTTGTAATAAAAACATTATAAAAAAAAATTATTAAATAAAACCAAAAGAAACCAAATAATTTTTACACAAATGTGCTAAGTCATTATAAGTTTCAATAAAACAAAAAAATTACAACGCAAAAAATAAAAGTCTTGACAATTATTCATATTAATACAAATATTAAAAAGTTGAACAATAAAATAATATGTATTTGAACGAGTTAAAACTACTTATTTACAATAAAAAATTGAAACTTTTTCATTTTTCATTCTCGCTTTGATATAAAGATGCAATTAAAAAAAATGGTAAGTTTTTGGAACATATATTTATGCATTTTCTTTAAAAAGTTTTTTATTTCTTTTTTTTTATATAATTTATTTTCTAATACATAACTAATAGTTTTATAACAAAACACATTGTTAATATAAAATTAGTCTCTTTTAATTATAGATATTAAGTATATTTTTGTTTATCACTGAAGAAGCTAGAAATAGCGAAACGTATGAAGTTTTATTAAGATGTACTCCATTTATTTTCTATTTATGACAAATCAATTAAATTAAAAATTTAATAAAGATACATTAATGTATTAAAAGGAAAGCGATTTATTTTATTATCGATTTTACATACAGTGAGATTACAATGCATTAAAATATACAATTTGGCCTTAATGGATTCCATACTATACTAAGTACATAAAAAAATTTAGAATTTGAAATTGATACAGGTACTGCACACGCAGTAATTTCTCAAAAATTTTGGAATGATAATTTTAATCATGTAAAAATTGTAAAAACAAAACGAAGCTTGCACGATTATATTGGCAGAGAAATTTCATTATTAGGTAAAATAAATTTAAAAGTACAGTACAAGGACACGGTACAAAATCAAAATGCTTATGTAATTAAAAATGGGGGACCGCCTCTTATTGGTAGATTTTGGCTACAAAAAGTTAATTTAGGGATTCAATCATTAAATAATTTGCGGGAAAATTACTTTAAACATGATATTAAAGATTTATGTATGAAATATCCTGAAGTATTTGCAGAAAAATTAGGAACTTTTAACCATACCAAAATAAATTTAAAATTAAAAGCAGATGCCCAACCAAAATTCTTTAAAGCGCGCCCTTTACCATTTAAATTAAAAGAGCTGGTTGAATTTGAAATTGATAGATTAGTAGAGGCAGAAATTCTTTCTCCGGTACAATATACCAATTGGAGTACCCCAATTGTGCCGGTTGCAAAACAAAAAGGGGGAATTCGAATATGTGGAGATTTTAAAATAACTTTAAATCCGCAATTGCAGGAATTTCGTTATCCTTTACCCCGTATTGAAGAGCTGTTTGCACAGCTACAAGGCGGAGTAGAGTTTACAAAAATTGATTTGTCTGAAGCATATCTTCAGTTATTGCTCGATGATGAAAGCAAAGAATTATGTACAATAAATACGCATAAAGGTCTTTTCAGATTCAACAGGCTTCCTTATGGAATTGTATCTGCACCGGCATTATTTCAAAAGACTATCGAGTCAATTTTATGTCATTTAGATGGGGTCGTCTGTTTCCTGGACGATATTTTAATTACTGCGCCGAATAGACAATTACACATACAAAGAATCGAACAAGTTTTGCAGCAATTATCTAAATATGGCTTAACCATTAAACGCGAGAAATGTGATTTTTTGCAGAATTCTGTTCAGTACTTGGGCCACATAATTGATAGAAATGGCTCACATACTAACCCTGATAAAGTTTCGGCTGTAAAAAATTTGCCCGTACCAGAAAACGTAAAAGAACTGCGTTTGTTTCTTGGCATGGTTAATTACTATTGTAAATTTTTACCAAATTTAGCTAAAATATTGCATCCGTTGTATAATCTATTACAAAAAAATATAAATTTTGAATGGTTTTCAAAATGCAATGGATCGTTTACTCAAGTTAAAGAACTACTCAGTTCATCTACAGTTCTAGCACATTTCAATCCGGAAATACCTGTGAAGTTAACAGTAGATGCTTCATCGAAAGGTTTGGGAGCGATTTTATCTCACGTATATCCAGATAAAAGTGAACGGCCAATATCTTTTGCTTCACATGTGTTAAATGCGTCTCAAAAACATTATTCTCAAATTGATCGTGAGACATTGGCAACTTACTGGGGTGTTACTAAATTTCATCAGTATTTATATGGCAATGAGTTAATTTTGGTAACAGACCACAAGCCACTTGTGTCTATTTTCGGACCGAAAAAGGGTATTCCTATTACGGCTGCAGCGCGTTTACAAAGATATGCGTACACGTTATCAGGATATACTTTTGATATTCAGTATATAAATTCAGAGGGTAATCAATCCGATTATCTATCACGTAAATTCAGTGCCAATGATAAAAATATTAAACACATTTCTCATGAAGAAACGTATTTAAATTTTGTTGAAAAAAATATGGCTACACCCTTAGATTTTAAAAAGATTGCACACGAAACACGTAAAGATGAAACATTGAGTAAAATCTATAATTTCGTGTGTAACGGGTGGCCTAACATCAAGCTAAATAAATTGGATAAAGATCTTCAACCTTTTTTTATTTGCAAATTAGAGCTTTCAGGGGTTGTTTCAGGGTTGTTTAATGTGGGGCACAAGGGTTGTTATACCTGAAAAATTTCAAACTTTAATTTTAGAAGACCTCCATGCAACCCATCTTGGCATTATTAAAATGAAAAGCTTAGCTCGATGTTATGTCTGGTGGCCATCAATAAATTTGAATATTGAACAATTAGCTTCAAAATGTAACAGCTGCACAACAAATAAAACCGTGTGTACAAAATCTGTTTTGCATCCTTGGGACTGGCCTAAAGAGCCTTGGGCTCGCCTGCATATTGGCCATTTAGGTCCTTTTAAAGGGAAATATTATTTGATTATTGTTGACGCCCATTCAAAATGGATCGAGTGTTATGCTGTAAAATCTACAAATAGTTCAGAAACCATTAGTAAACTTCGAGAATTATTTGCGCGTTTCGGTTTACCGAAAATTATAGTAAGTGACAATGCTACTAGTTTTTTGAGTTACGAATTTAAAAATTTTGTATGTAAAAACGGAATACAGCATATCACATCGCCACCATTTAACCCTGCTTCAAACGGGGCGGCTGAAGCAGCGGTAAAACAAATAAAAAAATGTCTTGTAAATGCTAATAACGTATCAAATATCGACGCCATTTCAAAATTTTTATTTGATTATAGAAATTGTGCTCACACAACAACTGGTGAAACTTCAGCTAAATTATTATTAGGCAGACGGTTACGAAGTCGATTTGATATGTTAATACCATCTATAGAAGATAAGGTACACAAAAATCAAACTAAACAAATTAAAAATCATAAATGTAAAAATATTTTAAAATTTGATGTTAATGACAAAGTGCTCGTTAGAGATTATCGAATTGTAAATAAACCTTCGTGGTGTAAAGGTACCATAATAAGATTTGTCGGTAATGCAATATGTTTAATTAAAATTTCTGAAAATTTGATTTGGAAGAGGCATGTAAGTCAGATAAAAAAATTCAAATCTGAAAACAGTCTGACAAGTTCACATGATAATAAAAACATTAGTACGCCTACTAAATTAACTCTAAATTTACCGACACAGCTAAATGATAATATTGATGAAACAAATGACAGCAATTTTCAGGATACTAATTTTCCAACGGAACCTATCATTCCAGAGGAAAATACTGACAGACCAAAAAGAGTCATGTAACCACCTGAAAAATTTCAAGCGGGCACATAAAACTATTTAAGTAAGAGGGTGTTGTATATTTAGTGAATAAAAATTATTAGAATAAGTTACGTAAGATTAGGATAACTATTATGCAATGTAATAAAAATTGTATTTTTATTTTAACAACTTGATCATTAATAAAAATGAGTTCTAAGTATAAACTTAAAAATTATTTAAATACAGAACAACTAGCAAAGTCTATATCTATGACATTATTCTTGTGTATGAGTGCTTCGAATTCTACTTTAAAAATTGGTGGTTTATTTGTTGTAGACAGAATTTCTTTGTTTTTAAAGGTTTTATAACATTTGTATCTTATAACTAATTCCGGTTTTTCCAGTATGGTTTACAGGTTGTGTATTTACTTAGTAATTTTAGTTTTATTGTTAATTTATTGGGTTGTATGGCTATATTTTTAAGTATAAATCTGTCTGCTATATATCTTCGTCGTAGGTATAATGGTAGAATGCCTGATTTTATCTCCATTGAGATGATGGGTGAGGATTTCATGTATCCCAGGGTTATCCGAAGCGCCTGGTTTTGTATAATGTCCAGCTTTTTGAGGGTAGTTTTGTTTGTGTTGGCATATAGGAAACATCCATAATCGATTCTTGATCTGATAAGTGATTTGTATAGAGTTGTCATGACCTTAGGGGAGCCTCCCCACCGTGTACGGCAAATAGCTCTCATCATATTAAGATATTGAAAGGAAGCGTCCCTTATGTGTTCTATATGTTTGTTCCAAGTTAATTTGGAATCTAGGAAGATTCCCAAAAATTTATGGTGAGAACTGGTTGGTATCAATTTGTCTGCTATTTTGGTTTGAATGATAGGTATTTTCCTTTTATTGGTGAATGGAACTGTAGTGCATTTATCAGGGGAGAGTGAGAGGTGTAACGAAGTCAAAATTTGTCGATAAGTTGCAAGCCGGTATTGATTGATTTAATGCATATGTCGATGTCCGTGTTTTGTCGTCCGCATATTGTAGATGTCTACATACTGCATTGATGGACATACCTAGTTTGATTGTATATATATTGAACAGTATCGGACTTAATACCCCTCCTTGTGGGAGGCCTTTATAAATCGTTCTTGTCTCTGAGATGTTGCTAAGGAGTTTTATATTGATTTGACGGCAGGAGATCAGATTGAATATCAAGCTAATGATTTTACCGGACAGGTTAATTGAGATTAATCTATCCATTAGAGAGGGGATGTGTACATTATCGTAAGCTGAGTTAATGTCAATAAATGTAGCGAGGAGGTTTTCCTTCCTTGAAAATGAAAGTAGAATGGCGGTTACTAAAATAGAAATATTCAGGGCTATTCTACTAATGATAATCACGGTGATTATCAAGTGCTTAGTAACATAAACACTCTGGGCAACCACTTTTATTTGTTTCTTATTCTGCTAAGCAAAGTGATTGCCACAAGTAGTTAAAATGATCACGTGGCGTGTTTATAAGAGTGGATAAATTGTAACTTGTAAATAAGTGTTGTTAAGCTGACACTTTGAGTGTTTATTAATTAAAATGGACGGTGAAATATTTCACTTACTTATTTTGGAGTTAATTGAGAATGAAAACAGGTTAATAATAGAATTATATTATAACGTAGGTACACGCGTTATACATTTTTATTTTTTTTTATTATTCGTTTACGTTTTTTATTAATCCAAAATTTGAATTGGAATTCAGTATAAGGGCTAATTTTTTCCTTTTTTTATCCACAATTGTGGATTCAGTTGATGAAAGTTTTCCACTCAACATATTTCTATTAGCGTCAAAAAAACGTCGTTGGTTCTGTAATACCTCCTATGTGCCAATAAATCTGAAATTAACGTTAATTAATATTTTTAAGAAAATACTTCTTCTTAATAAACATGTTGCAGTGAAGATAAGTACGAATTAGAAATATACCTCTGAAATTGCTAGTTTCTTACCATCTATTGCTGAAATAATCACTTTTTAATCTTTCCTGCAACATTTACTTTTTGCACATAGGAGGTATTACAGAACCAACGACGAAAATCAATCATCAATTTGTACTGACTAGATGATACTTTTTTTGTCGTCTTTTTGTAATTTTATTATCCATAATAATAATTATTATTACTAATAATTAATTATTTTCAGCACTTGACAACTAACACAAAATTCAAAAGTATATAACCGTGGTAACCGCACAAAAATAGACTTGTAATTAAATTCAGACAACTCTCTATAGGTACGTTTTTTTGAAAACGAGTGACAAAGAAGATTTGTAAACACTTGCATTATCACTTGTTATTAATGCTTTACCTGAATAGCATATTAAACATTAGTGATTACAGACAGTGTTTATAAATTTTGTAATCACTGTGGTTACGTAAGAACAGTGATTAGAACAAAAATAGTAGAATACGGCTAATTATGTCAAATCTCTCAGGTTTAAATCCCAGATTAGTATAAATACATTTTTTCTAACGACATTTTTTTATACTTCTTATTAACATATAAAAACTTTTAAATGCAATGATCGTCAGTGTATTTGCCATATAGGAACATACACTATTGGCATCGGTCGGATGGCGGGACCTAGGGGTCGGACCAAAATTTCTCGACGTTTCATAACCTCCTAAACACATTGGCACCATTTTTAAAAATGTTTATATATATATATGTATATATATATATATATTTATATACGTATATATATATATGTGTGCGGGCAATAACTTTCGAAGGAGTTTATTGATTTTAACGAAATTTGGTCCACGTGTTTCAATCCATCACCGCAAGAAGCCTATTTAAAATGGGCGTAATCGGGTCATTTTAAGGGTAGTTTTTAGGGGTTGAAAAATGTTTTTGGGCCCCAAAATACCGAAAAAATTCTCAGAATCGTTTCAAAATTGACATTTAACCCTTTAGTAGTAATTAAAAAGTGTCCCTAAAATTTCAATAAAATCGGCCTAACAGGACCGAACTTATAAATTTTTTGAAAACATTAATTTGTAGATAGTGACTTATTTATTGAACGGTGTGTTTAATTCGGTGTAGACGTTAGATTGATAATAATATTGCAATTAAGAAAAAAAATGTTATTTTAAGGGGTGTATTAAGGAGTCAAATTTTTAATTTTGCCCAAAAACCAACTTAAGTTCGCGTAATAAAGCCACCCTGCCTGTATAAGCAAATACACTATATTGTCGGCAGGGTTTTGGCACTGTGACCCGGTTTTTTTTTTTTTTTTGTATACGTAAATTGAAAAGATTAATATAAAATGCCTAACGAACTTAGCTTCCGTCGTGTGTCCACAAACCGACGGACCTCTTTTTTCTATTTAGTTATAAACCCTGATATATATTTAAAATTTTAATAGCAAAGCAACCAATACAGTTAAAAGCAATAAAACAAAATGATAATCGTTAATTACGTTAATTATGAATACTACTCTGTAATTGGGCATTTTGCCTGTTGAGTACGTTCAATAAATAAATAAATAAAAAAGGACACGATTTTATAAAGAGTTTTGATACAAGTAAATAGTCTAAACTCATATTTAAACAGGACATAAAATTGAGCTTTGGTCATAAAATATATACTATCAATAAATACTTAATACTATTTAAAAATAAAATCAAATTATACTTCTAAGTCCATAAATATAAAAAAAATGCAAAATTTATGAGACTCCGTCCAATAGTTAACATGAACTGTATAATCGGCACAACATAATGGGCTGAACTGAAGCCAACATAAAAAAAAATAAAACCCGGGTCGCAGTGCCACAACCCTGCCGACAATATAGTGCATTTGCTTATACAGGCAGTGTGGCTTTATTATGCGAACTTAAGTTGGTTTCTGGGAAAAATAAAAAATTTTACTCCTAATACACTCCTTAAAATAACATTTTTTTTTCTTAATTGCAATATTATTATCAATCGAACCTCTGTACCAAGTTATATACACCTTTCAGTAAATAATTCACTATCTGCAAACTAGTCTTTCTTAAAATTTTTAAATCCGGTCCTGTAAGGTCGATTTTATTAAAACTTTAGGGACAGATTTTAATTACTGCCAGAGGGTTAAATTTCAATTTTGAAACGATTCGGAGAATTATTTCGGTATTTTAGGGCCCAAAAACATTTTTCAACCCCTAAAAACTACCCTTAAGATGGTCCAATTAGGCCCATTTTAAATTGGCTTCTTGCGGTGATGGATTTCAACACGTGGGCCAAATTTAGTTGAAATCAATTAACTCTTTCGAAAGTTATTGCCCGCACATATATATATATATATATATATATATATATATATACACATATATATAAACATTTTCAAAAATGGTGCCAAAATGTTTAGGAGGTTATGAAACGTCGAGAAATTTTGGTCCGATCCCTAGGTCCCGCCATCCGACCAACGCCAATAGTGTATGTTGCCATATGGCAAATACACTAATAATGGAAGTTACAGCAGGCAAAGTACCTACGCAACGGAGTCTCAAAGATACCGCGTTAGTAGTTAAGGGTTAAATCTATCTTTGTGAGCGCATCGAGAACTAAGTAAATGTAGTTGGATGAAATTAGAAACATTATTTTCAGTTTCTATATTTATTTTAGAATTTCACGTAACATTTTCATGACGTCGTGGAACAATTTTTACGTTAGTAATCGCACGTTTGACAAGCGACTTATTGTAAAATCACTAAATAGTGAAATGTTACTTATAAATTAATACAGATTTGGACTTTTTTTTAATCCGAAATTATTTCTTCATATATATTATGTTACGTCATATCTCCAGCATTTGTGAGTCGATCTCATTGATTCTTTTTCTTATTAATAGGGCATACCTTCAGGATGGTTTCACATCATTTTTACTTAAATAGGTTCACCAGTTTTTTTTAGTTAAGTATTAACATATTAAACGACATATTGCAAAACTACTAAAATAAAAAAAACTTTTCAGAAAAATTGAACCTCCTTCAAAAAAGACCACTAAAATAACAAAGTTTTGAGGTCGGCGTCAAGTTAATAGAAGTACAGATTGTATGCATAAAACGTTATAGTAATTAAATTAAAAACTTTGTTATATTATTATTATGTTTTTTAAGGAGGTTTAATTTTTTAATTTTTTTTGTGTATTAAAAGTAATATACAACTCAGTTTTATAATAAATTTATAATAAATTATAAAAATATATTTCAAACCGAACCTGGAATTCGTGCTTTGATATCAACTTTTTTCAAACACTCTTAAAATTTCAATTATTCGACTTGATTATGTGAAAACTGATAAGAAATAAGCTTGTCGTATTTTTTTTTAATTTTCAAGGAAGATATCTTTCTTTATAAATTATCACACAGATAGCTTTCATTCATTTATCTAATCAATGCATCAATTGCAATGTAATTTATTTATTCAATTGTCCGTTACATATATATTTACATTTGCACGTCTGTTATTAGATACTATTTATTAATAAGTTCCAATTTATTATACAATATTGTGATTTAAATTTGCAACTGTGCATTTTATCAGCTCAAGTGTAAAGACACAAGAAGACTATCAATTTATAATTATCAAGAAAATGTTTAATAAATAAAGGTACAATAAATTTTTAATTATTAGTAATTACCGGCGTTAATGTCGACGTATCTTATCTTAACCCGATAGTATCTGAATAAAAAGTATCCTATTACTTTACTAACTGATAGTGTAGCTATCAAGTTTTATTAAAATTATTCCAGTAATTCAAGAATGAAAGCTGATACAGAAATATTCTAAAAACACGTTATTTCGTACACTAAAAAAGATTGTCCTGTATTATTATACATATTAGTGTTGATTAAATCACTGACTGGTGAATTAAATGCCGCAAACACTTGAAAAACGTTTTTTTTTTTAAATAAACCAGATAACATATTTGTTGATTTACAACAGTTGTATTAATCCTATGCTTGAGAAATCTGAACACTGACTAATTGTTCCAACGTATGTAAAATTTAATTTGATTCTGCAGAATGGATTTTCTCACAATAAATTATAAAGTCAATATCAAGAAACGTAAATACTCGTCAACCAATCAGAAAGCAGGATTGTTTTTTCCTTATATATTCTTGCATTAATTTAAATTCTCGAAATTTTAAATCAGGGGGTTATCTCGTTCCGTTGGATAGTAATGAGTGAATGATGTCATCCAGCAGACCTGTCAATTGATATTGCATGGTTAATAAAAATACGAACAGTCTGCCAGTTGACGTCATTCGTGGATGGAAGTAATCTGTGTGAGGCTCTAAAGCCGTAGTTATGTATAATTCGACACTGTTTGAATTCGTGTCCATACCCGAAATAAATAACGGATATAAATAAAATAATACATATTTTAATGTAAAATTGCATACAAGAAGATTTTTGAATATAATTTTTATACTCAGTACTATAGACAGCAAGTGTATATTGTGTGCACTCATCGAAGTTGGCCGATAGTACATGTATCGTGAACCGCTAGACGCTTGTCACATGACCGTATACCGTGGGATTCACAGACGATCACGTGATTATACTAAACTGGAATATTGCACAATATTACATATTTTGTTATGAAATTTTTACAATAATTTAATGGAAAATCACATAAAATACATTAAAACTACATAAGTGTATGTAATTTTACTTTACTTTATGAATAAATACCAAATTTGTTTAATTTCACAGCGAAAGTCCAAGTTTTTATACAGTTCTTGTAAAAATAAAAAAACCCGGGTCGCAGTGCCAAAACCCTGCCGACAATATAGTGTATTTGCTTGTATAGGGCCGTGTGGTTTTATAGTTTTATTATGTGAAATTAAGTTTGTTTTTGGGCAAAATAAAAAATTTAACCCCTTAATACACCCCTTAAAATAACATTTTTTTTCTTAATTGTAATATTATTATCAATCTAACGTCTACACCGAATTAAAGACACCCTTCAATAAATAAATCACTATCTGCAAATTAGTGTTTTCAAAAAATTTGTAAGTCCGGTCCTGTTGAGGCCATTTTATTAAAATTTTAGGGGCACTTTTTAATTGCTACTGACAGGTTAAATATCAATTTTGAAACGATTCTGAGAATTTTTTCGGAATTTTGGGGCCCAAAAACCCCTAAAAACTACCCTTAAAATGGCCCGATTACGCCCATTTTAAATAGGCTTCTTGCGGTGATGGATTTCAACACGTGGTCCAAATTTCGTTAAAATCAATTAACTCTTTCGAAAGTTATTGCCCGTACACATATATATATATATATATATATATATATATATATATATATATATATATATATATATATATATATATATAAATATATATATATATATATATATATATATAAACATTTTCAAAAATGGTGCCAATGTGTTTAGGAGGTTATGAAACGTCGAGAAATTTTGGTCCGACCCCTAGGTCCCGCCATCCGACCGACGCCAATAGTGTATGTTGCCATATGGCAAATACACTAATAATAATGAACAATTACCTAGAAAATTGAGCGAAAGTTGTTTGGGCCGTGTGCCAAATGTACACTGCGAGCACTGTAAGGTGTGACGTGAATTTAGTATACTGCGAAGCCGTTCCTTTATAGTTAGTTATACTGGTTACTGAACGGAACGCAGTACAGTATACTGTCATCGACGTTTTTTGATGTTAAAAGTTTAGTTGCAAAAGCCATGTCTGCAAGATAACGAGAAAATATTTTATAAAAATAATTAGGTTATGAATTTAATTTTGATGCAATTGAATATTTACTCATAGATGCACGATTATAAATTTCTTCAGTTACTTTCGTTTCATACATAATATTTGTTTCACACTGCAATAAACACAATTTCTTTAAATTTTCCATGTTTGTTTTAACGGCCGGTATTTTTAAATGCCAATATTCAAGTGGAAGCTGTTAAATTTCTGAACGCTGTTGATCACGTAATCAAAGCACAGAGCACTTTACCTCGAAAACACCAGTGCTCACAGTAGAAAAATGGCGACGATTTATGACGTCATATATTTCCCTAGGATACTGCGACTGTATACCTGTCAGTCTATAACGGAACGAATTTCTCCCCAGTAAGAGCACTGAAAACTGCCAATATTCACATTGGCACACGGCCCAAGATAGGCTAGATAAGTATGCGTTGTTGCCAGATCGTTTCTGTCCGAGTCCTTGAATGTATACTTTTCTATAAATTGTTGAACTTTCAATTCAATATATTCCTTAGAAAAAAAATGTATACATATATAATATAACCGTTATTTATAAATAATTAGACGGTCAAAATTTTTTCTTATTTTTTTTCAAACTCATAACAAATGCATTGAAAGACTGTCAATTTTTTTAAAGTTTCTGACTGTTAGTTCTTTTTTTATAAAAAAGAAACTGGTTCAGAACTACAGAGATCGTATACAATCAATGTTAATTATCCAATTTTTAATTGAATTTATCTCAGATTTTATACGGCCGATCGATTTCAAATTTTCAGGGTAATTGTATTATCATGTTCTTAATAAGTATATAATAATTAAGAATTTTCTGACGGTGTGTCTTAACTACCTTAAACTATTTTATATACTTACATAATTATTATTATTACTAAGGTTTTTTTTTATTTTTTAACGGGAAATTGGACAATTCAAATATAGTTAAACTGAATAAAAAATTGCGACGTTTCGTTAAAGCTTTTTAACTTCTTCAGGCACAACTGAACTAATTAAAAATACAAATTAGTTAATGAAATAAATTTTTTTTTTTAAATAGAATTGAAATAAAACCTTTAACTAGTTAACCATAACAGTAATAAAATTTAGATATCTATAATAATACATATTATATTTACTTCAACAAATATTAAATAGTAAATATTTAAACGAAATTTAAAGGTATTATATCAATGCTATTTTAAAAAAAATATTTATTTCATTAGCTAATTTGTATTTTTAATCATTTCAGTTGTGCCTGAAGAAGTTAAAAAGATTTAACGAAACGTCGCAATTTTTTGGTTTAGTTTAACTATATTTGAATTGTTCAATTTCCCTCTAAAAAATAAAAAAAACTTATTAATTATAATGGACGTGAACAATATTGAGAATTATTGTTACTATTACAATAAACTGGCCATTGTTAAACAGGTTTTTTTAAGGTTTTGCCTGCCTTTGATTTGGTTTCCTTAAGGCTGTCGGAACGCTATGAATTTTGTTTGTGCTGAGAGGGGCGAGGTAGGCAAAAGACATATTGTGGGTGTGACCTTCTTTAGCTCTGTCTCGTTCAAATCATCCGCACGTTTCAATTTTTGGCTAGTGCCAACTACGAGGCTAAAATTTTTTTTTGCAAGGGTGTCACTGTCAATTGATTACTCTAATTTTGGGAAATATTTTGAAGATTTAAAAAAGTTTTCCGAAAAAGGAAGAGTCACTTTAGGTTTGCGATGGAACAGTTTTGTGAAATAAGTAGGTATGAATAAGGTCATAGTGTGACATTGAAAACGTGTGTTTTTTTAGCACAATTAATGCCAACTTTTTTCTAGTAAATCGTACATAAATTGCAAAAGTAGTCCATTAGAGACCTAGATTTGTCCTTTATCTTCGTTATAGAGAAAGAATTTTTGCACTATGTTGACGAAGAAGTCTACAATCAGTTGACAGTCGAAGCTCTATTTTTGGCTTAAATTCAAAGCGTTCGGACAGCCTTAATATAAACTCAATTGAATATACATTTCTGAATAATATTTATAAGACATTTAATATGCAGCAGATGATTCCCTTTCCAACACGCATAACTTTAAAATCTGCATCCCTCATCGATTTCTTTTTTGTCTCCGATCAATCCTTGGTTGTAAATTGTAGCGTTGACCATTTATATTCTATCACCGACCACAAACCTATATTTTGCACTTTGAATTTTTCTAAAGCTGAGTTGCAAGTATAATACTTTTAGGGATTTTAAGAACACCAATTGGAGTGACTTCACTAATGATGCCCATTTAGCAAATTGAAATTAAATTATAAAAAAATCCAGTATCAATAATAAAATTCAGTGTCTAAATTCAATTTTTACAGATTTGTTAAATAAGCATTCATCTGCGAACATAAGCATGAGCCCTGGATTACCCCGGCCATCAAAATCATGATGAAACTTCGTGAAAAGGCCTTACTTGTACACAAAAGAACGAAACGTAGCAGCAAATGACTATTCTGTAAGTCTCTTCGTAATTACACCACGGCTGCTATCCGACGAGAAAAACAAACATTCATCTCTTATTGCAACATTAACAGTAAATATAGTTCGCAATTATTCGCATAACATGAAACATTTAGCGATAAATCAAAATGGTTTTCACGGTACAATTAGAATAATGTGGCGACTTTAAAGTAAGCGTTAATAAAGCAGTTCGTATTTATAAACACCCACTGCCACATATTGAAGATATTTTTATGAAATTAGAAGGCGGTTTGCACAATTTCAACTCATCTTGCCTCCGCTCCTGGAATTTTTCAGAAAATCATGGAAACATTGTTGTCCTGGACAGAAGATGTATACTTTTTCGATGATATTTTAATGACAGCTGAAAAACGACAACTCCATTTAGAAAGGTTGGAGAGCATATTTAATATTTTTAAAAATAACTGGTTGACTATTCAGAAAAGAAAATGTAATATTTGGGTCATACTTTTAAATCAAATTTAATTAAGCCTCGAATTATTAATAATCAGTCAAATTAAGTTAAAAATTATAGGGAAAAGACAAATTGCGAATTTCAAACCGACGATTCAGTCATTGTAATAAGATCATAGAAAAATAATGTTGAATGTTGTCCTGCAATTATAACAAATAAACTCGGTTCTCAAATCTATAAAATTAAAACGAAATCTGCTAATTTAGAATGAGCTAGCCACGTTGATCAGATTTGATATTTCACTTATAAAACATTTCTGAAAATTGTAAAAATAATGTTAATGTTATCATCCATAATTTTTTAAATTTAAAATTAGCAGGAAATTGGACAATATTAAAATTTATATATATATATAAATTTTAATATTGTCCAATTTCCTGCTAATTTTAAATATTGACAATATTAAAATTTATATATATATAAATTTTAATATTGTCCAATTTCCTGCTAATTTTAAACTTAAATAAAACCCGGGTCGCAGTGCCAAAACCCTGCCGACAATATAGTGTATTTGCTTGTGTAGGGCCGTGTGGTTTTATACTTTTATTATGTGAAATTAAGTTTGTTTTTGGGCAAAATAAAAAATTTAACCCCTTAATACACCCCCTAAAATAACATTTTTTTCTTAATTGTAATATTATTATCAATCTAACGTCTACACCGAATTAAATACACCCTTCAATAAATAAGTCACTATCTGCAAACTAGTGTTTTCATAAAATTTGTAAATCCGGTCCTGTCGGGCCGATTTTATTAAAATTGTGGGGACACTTTTTAATCACTACCAGAGGGTTAAATTTCAATTTTGAAACGATTCGGAGAATTTTTTCGGTATTTTGGGGCCCAAAAACTGTTTTCAACCCCTAAAAACTACCCTTAAAATAGCCCGATTAGGCCCATTTTAAATAGGCTTCTTGCGGTGATGGGTTTCAACACGTGGCCTAAATTTCGTTGAAATCAATTAACTCTTTCGAAAGTTATCGCGCGTACACATATATATATATATATATATAAATATATATATATATATATATATATATATATATACATATATATATATAAACATTTTTAAAAATGGTGCCAACGTGTTTAGGAGGTTATGAAACGTCGAGAAATTTTGGTCCGACCCCTAGGTCCCGCCATCCGACCGACGCCAATAGTGTATGTTGCCTTATGGCAAATACACTAATAAACTTAAATATTGATTTAATTTAAATTTACTCCTTGAATAAATTGTATTGTTTCATGTACACACAAAACAGGTTAGTTGTAGTATTTTATTGATTTTCTTTTCTCAATAAAGTCAAGATTCAAGACATCAAATTGCTGGCGAAGCCAATTCTGCACCTTGGTGATTTTGAGCCATATATTTATGGTTAGCGGGTACTTGGACATAAATAAATAAAAACCCTAAGTTTAATAAGTATGTAGTGTACCAGTTTCTTCAGTAGCCACTAAATTAAAATGATTTTTCGACCCTATGTGCATTTTTCCAAATAAATGTATTTAGTAGTGTAAATTTTGACGAACAAGTTAAGAAATACGATCTGCCTGGTACATTCATATGCAGCGTTTGGCTGACGAAGGGGCAGCTGTTGCACCTATCGCGTGTACGAGAGAGCAAGTGTTCCACGGCGTGCTTTTTCAGATCTAATATCTATAGTTTACTGTTTAACCATGTATAGGTGAATACGATGTAATTTAATAAGTGTATGGTTATAGTTATTTCATTTATTTATAAAAGTAAATCGTTGATAATTAAATTATAATTTATATCTGTAATAAAAAAAAACCCGGGTCGCAGTGCCAAAACCCTGCCGACAATATAGTGTATTTGCTTGTATAGGGCCGTGTGGTTTTATACTTTTATTATGTGAAATTAAGTTTGTTTTTGGGCAAAATAAAAAATTTAACCCCTTAATGCACCCCTTAAAATAACATTTTTTTCTTAATTGTAATATTATTATCAATCTAACGTCTACACCAAATTAAATACACCCTTCAATAAATAAGTCACTATCTGCAAACTAGTGTTTTCATAAAATTTGTAAATCCGGTCCTGTCGGGCCGATTTTATTAAAATTGTGGGGAAACTTTTTAATCACTACCAAAGGGTTAAATTTCAATTTTGAAACGATTCGGAGAATTTTTTCGGTATTTTGGGGCCCAAAAACAGTTTTCAACCCTTAAATACTACCCTTAAAATAGCCCGATTAGGCCCATTTTAAATAGGCTTCTTGCGGTGATGGATTTCAACATGTGGCCCAAATTTCGTTGAAATCAATTAACTCTTTCGAAAGTTATCGCGCGTACACATATATATATATATATATATATATATAAATATATATATATATATATATATATATATACATATATATATAAACATTTTTAAAAATGGTGCCAAAGTGTTTAGGAGGTTATGAAACGTCGAGAAATTTTGGTCCGACCCCTAGGTCCCGCCATCCGACCGACGCCAATAGTGTATGTTGCCATATGGCAAATACACTAAAAAACAGTGCGAAAGGAGATTAGAAATTTAAAAAAATCTATAAGCAAGAATAATTCATAATAGCTGCATACAACCCAAAGAATTGCAGCGTGTGCTACCGTTCTAGGAAGTAAAAATTCGAAACTGCAAACAGTGTTTCTGTAGAAGTAAGTATTGTAAATATAATTAATTTAAAAATTAGAAAATGTATGCAATTAATTTTTGAAAAGTGCAAAAACTGTGATGCTGATTTGTAAAAGAAACATGTGTATTTAAACAATTATAATAGACTTTTATGATTAAGATCTAACTGTACTTCTTTAGAAGTCAATATTGTTAATAAAATTTAAAAGTGAAAAAATAACATGAACAATTCGTCTCAATACTGTAAAAATTGTGGTGCCAGTTCATTAAAGAAACTTGTGAAATTAAACAATGATACAAATTGCGCGAGGACTAAAAGAACAAACAATAATATTCTATCCAAATAACAATTAATAGAGGTTTAAAAGAAACACGATTAAATGAAATTAAATATACCTATGTATTGTTGATCAATGTATTAAAATCATAGTTTTTGACGGCATGATACATTTTTTCCTCTTTAACTGGAAATCTGTTTCCCAGCTCAGAGTAAAACTGTAGTTATTTTTCCATTAATTATATAAACTTACTGCCGAATTTTTAATATAATGTGTCCTATATTTCTGACGTGAAAGAAAAGTAAAAATTACGTATTCCCGAACTGTTGGCATGGATGTGACATTTGGATTGTTCGAGAACCTACATATGTCTATTAGCAAAGTTTATTACAAACAGACTCTTTTTATTAGATTTATTTACATATAAAAATAAACAGTTGATATTTAAATTATGATTTATATCTGCAATTAAAAAACAGTGCGAAAGGACATTAGAAATTTAAAAAATCTATAAGCAAGAATAATTCATAACAGTTGCATACATATCAGCCAATGCATTGAAACGTGTGCTACTGTTCTAGCAAGTAAAAATTCAAAATTGTTTGACAACGCTTCTATAGGAGTTAGTATTATAAATATAATTTTAAAATTAAAAAATGTGAATAAATCATTTATAATCTGTAGAAATGGTGATGTTGATTTGTAAAAAAACATGTGTACTTAAACAATTATAACTGAGATCTTTGTGTTTAAGATCTAACCGTACTTTTTTCAAGTTATTATTGTTAATATAAAATTGAAAAACATAACATGACCAATTCATCTGAAAACTGTAAAATTTGTGGTGTCAGTTCGTTAAGAAAACTTGTGTAATTAAACAATGATAAAGAGACTATAATGTCTAAAATCGGAAAGCTCATTGAACGTAGGAATTTATTGTATCAATTGTTGAATATAATATTTTCCAAACAAACGATTTATATTGTGTAATATTAAGTATAATTCTAAATACTGTAGTGTTTAAGTGCTTCTTCAGACCCGTAGTTTAATCATGATAATATGATTTTTATTCTGCCTCTGTATAGGTGAATACGTCGTAGTTTAATAAGTATGTAACTGTAGTTATTTCATTTACTCACAAAAAGTAAATCGTTGATATTTAAATTATGATTTATATCTGCAATAAAAAACAGTGCGAAAGGACATTAAAAATTTAAAAAATCTATAAGCAAAAATAATATAATATCTGCATACTTCCCAAAGAATTGCGGCGTGTGTTACCGTTCTAGCAAGTAAAAATTCGAATATGCTTGACACCGCTTATGTAGAAGTTAGTATTATAAATAAAATTCCAAAATTAAAAAATATGAATAATTCATCTGAAAACTGTAAAAACTGTGATGCTGATTTGTAAAAGAAACGTGTATTTAAACAATTATAACTCAGATTTTTGTGTTTAAGAACTAACCGTACAGAATTACAAGTTAATATCGTTAATATAAAAGTGAAGAAAATAACATGAACAATTCATCTGAAAACTGTAAAAATTGTGTAATTAAACAATGACAAAAATTTGCACGGGGACTAAAAGAACAAACAATAACATTCTATCCAATTAACAATTGATAGGGGCTTAAAAGAAACACGATTAAGTGAAATTAAATGTATATATTGTTGATCAATGTATTCCAAGTTCAGAATAAATTTGGAGATATTTTTGTTTTCGTTATCTAAACTTACTGCTGAATTTTTAATATAATGTGTCCTATTTTTCTGGCGTGAAAGAAAAATAAAAATTACCTATTCCCGAACTGTTGGCATGGATATGACATTTGGATTGTTTGAGAACCTGTGTCTAACAGCAAAGTTGATTTCAAATAGACTTTTTTATTAGATCAAAACCTCGAATAATTGTTAAATTTGTGTTAAACTTGCACTGTCTAATAAATAGTAATATGCATTATTAAACGTTATAAAAATTAAATTAGACGCCTACTTTTATAAAACAGAACCAACAAAAATAATAATTTTGGTTTGATAGACGAAGAATATGTAATAATATGAGTAATATGACAAATTTAAACATAATTCTTGTAACCATATATAATATAGTAAACAAATATTGGAAAAAAATAACCAGAAATAAAATTAATTGTGATAGTGTTAAAACTAATAAAATATACCAATTATAAAGATTTAATGTTCTCAGTTCCTGCCAAGGCAATTATTTCTGCGTTTCTACCGTAATAACGTTGAAATAGAGAATAGAGTAGAACATAAATTATTTTTTTAAATTTATTTCGTGCAGTCTTAATAAATCCTAAATTACAGAGTCAGTACTACCTACCAACATTTTAAATTTTTGTTACCCCGAAATTATGAATAGTTTCGAGCCTATCTGAATTTTTTGAAATAAATGTATTTTAATAGTGTGAATTTGACAAACAAGCAATAGACACGATTTTCTTGGCAACATTTGGCGTATAATTTGACCGACAAAGAGGCAGTCATCGCACCCATCGTGTGTGCGAGAGAGTTGGCGTTTGTCACTAGACTCGCGATTTTGAAAGTGCACCGATAACGAGATAAATGTGTGACCGTTAATTTTGATGCGACAATAAAATCGATTGTTGAAGACTGCTTGGGACAACTGTTGTTGATTTGATTGTTTTTTTGGAGTTGTTTTGTGACGATAGTCAATTGTTGGTCGCTTGAATGACGATAATTTTTTTGGATATTGAATTTTAGTCTTGTTGTCTAGGACCTAGGTTATTGCTATTCTTGCCTGTTTTAGTTGTCGTTAGTAGAATGGCGTTCTGATCGCCAAATAAGAATTAATAAGGAACGTTCGATCTGTGCGTGGAATCATGAGATTATAATTATCTCTATTCATTTCTTACTTGTGTTTTTTTGATTCCTTACCAATGGTTAAATTTTGCCTTATTTTCTCGACAAATGCCACATCCGAACATCTGCGATCGGAAATTGTAGAATTCTAGAAAGAAAACAATAATTGTTTTAGTGTGTTCAGTGGCGTCCCATTTATATATTTTGCCTGTGTTGAAATTGTTTGTTATTATTTTGTTAATAATTTTATATTCGTTATTATTTATTGCCGTTATTTATTGCTATTTTACTTTTATTATTGACGTACTACCTTCGCAATCGTTTAAACTTTAAACGATTGCGGAGTTTCTCAATGATATTTTTTCATAAGGACCTTGTGCAATTGTGTCTCTTTGTCATATTATGTCTAGTATTTTATTTTCCCTTGCTGAATACAATTTATAATTTCTTACATTCTGGGATACAGAGATTGCTGCAGTAATTATGTACCTCGTTAGACCTAGAGGCTGATCTTTGATCAGAGCGTTAAGTGGTTCTGGCGTCCATTTTTAATCATTTGGGCGGTGATTATGTTTCTGATTTTTTTTGTCAACTATTGCAGTAATTCTTTTGTTATTTTGGGGTGATAAATGAAATTTTTTTACTTCTACTTAAATTGTGTTTGTTATTTTATTTTAATTGTCGTGTGGTAGGTGGTATTTATGTCTGCTATGTTTATTATTTTTTTTTTTTGAAGCCAAATTCTATATCGGCTCACAATATTTCAAACCACGACACAGCGCCGCTGAGTTAGTTAGCCGGAGTTCTTGTGTGTTTGAATTTGAACATTTCTTCTAATTATTTAAAGGTGATTATGACTTTATGCTGCACTTATGCTACACCTCTCATGTCTTCTTACAGTGCCAGACTAGAGTCAAGCTCAACAGGGTCTTCTTTCCCCGCTAATTTTCCCAAGCCCGTTCCCTTGGCAGTGGTTTCGCTAGATAGATAAGGACATTTTTTTTTTCATACTCATACAAGCCCGCTGTGCCCTCGGGCTTAGCGGGCAATCATTGAATCCCTTCTTCTATCTTCTTCTTTTGTTCTAATCTTCTCCTTATCTTTCTGTAGGATCGTTGTGATATTCTATGTGTATTTGATCAATTGCTCTTGATACTTTGTTCGTTGATGTTAATGTTGTTATTCGAACTTCCTTGTATTGTATGAGTATTGGCACTCCGGCCTTCAAGCAAGAAAAAACCTTAACCGTATGTTGCCATAAAAGGTTACAACTTTAGATCTTGGGAAATTTGCCCTTTATCAGCCAAAATTGCCTGACTGACCGGTGTAGGCACCCCGTAGGGGTAGTGAGGGAGTTGCACCGCCCTAAAAAACTCGCTTACCGTCTTCTTCTACCAGTTGTATTGTCCAGCATTTGGTTCTTTTGGATTTCATAGATTTTTATTGATGCAACTGCTTCTTTGAGTATTTCTTGGTTCGTGAAAACCTCCCTAATGTCATTCGACTTCCTCCTTACTTTTTCGAAAATTTCTCTGGTCTCATTGCAGTATATTATGTTATGTGCTCTGCTGTCTGTAGTTCATTACATTCACATTCTGGATTTTCTATGACTCCGAATCTTGCCAGGCTTGCATTATATGGTCCATGGCCAGTAATTGCTCTGATCGCCTCTCTTGAATACTGTATATCGAATTGCAATCTTCTTTCGACACTCGGAAATATTTTCTTTGTGTATATTTCTCTATCTATTACTTGCCAACGTCTGGCCCATATGTTTTTGCCTCTGTTTTTGCTTTCTGTCTTGTCTATATATCCATTCAGAAGTTTGTTAGCGTTATGTTCATTTTCATGTTTTGCCCAAAAGTTTGCAGCTCTTCTTCTGGCCTCTAGATCCAAAGGGAGTATGCCAGTTACCACTTGAATTGCTTCTACTGAAGTGGTTTTTTGCGCTCTTGTGATTCTTACTAGTGCTCTTCTTTGGCTATAGTTCAGCATATTTACCACTTTATTTTTTTGTAATACGTCTGACAGTATAGATACTGCGTATAGCGCTATGCCCTCGTATATTGATTTATAGTATTGTATCAGGAAGTGTGGATTGATTTCATACTCTTTTCTCGCCATTCTGCTAACTTGACTTAAACAGTTCTCAGCTTTCTTTAATGCTCTCTTTAAATGCGATATCATAGTGAGCTTGACGTCCAATGTGCACCCTAGGTAATCAATCTCCCTTTCCATCTTAAGCGTTGAGCCTTCCAGTCTTATTATAGGTTTTCTTTTTGGAAATAGTTTAAATATCACAGCTTTGGTTTTTTGTACTGAGAACGCCATTTTAAATCTGTCACACCATTCTTTAATTTCATCGAGTATTCTTTTGTCACTTTCTTCGATTTCTCTTCTATTACACCGATCGACACGATTTTTGGGTCTGGCTTCTGCATGTGAAATTTTGGTTTCTCCTATGTTAGAAATAAAGGGAAAAATAATTTTTCTGATCAAAGTTTGCTTTTGTAGAAATTACAGCGATTTTTCGAATTTTCAAGAAATATGACTGATTTTTATATTTTTTTTTATAATTTTATTTTTAATTACGATTAACAAAGTTTTTGCTGAATATCAAAGTCTTTTTAATTCAAGAATAAAATAAACTATAGCATATAAATGTAAAATAACAAAAAAGCAAGTTCAAAAATGAATATTTTTAGTAGTTCTTTTATGTTTGTATGGGCTTTCTCGTATTAAACCCTAAATGTAATCTCCCATCATATTCTCGTTGTACTGCCCTTGGTCACGTCGTTTAAAGTCCATCACATCTTGATGAAAAGTTTCTCCTTGCTCCTCTAAGTAAACTAGGCGCCCATATTGTTTTTAAATTGATCCACGTGAGTGGTAGCATAATATGAAGTTTATGGGACATTCTGCAGCCCATAATTTTAAAGCTTTTAAGCATAATTTCAATCAAATCATCATAATTGTCAGCTCTGTTGTTACCAAGAAAACCATTAACTACTGCTTTAAAACTCTTCCAGGTTTGTTTTTCATGAGCATTGAGAAATTCTGTGAAATCATCACTGCTCAATATATGTTTTATTTGTAGTCCGACGAAAATACCCGCTTTTGCTTTAGCTTCAGATAATTTGGGAAAAAGTCCCTTTAAATATTCAAAAACTGAAGAATTTGAATCCTTAGCTTTCACAAATTGCTTCATTAGACTCAATTTTATATGTAACGGTGGCATCAACTCTACAATTCGTTCCGACTTGACATTATATTTTCCTATCTGAAATTCGGTTCGACCAGACTATATACGCCATTGGTAATGAAATTAATCTGCTCTGCTAAAGTGAGGTACCCATTTTTTATCTTGATTTCGGATTTTGAGTATAAAATAGGCTTCATAAGCTTCGCCAAGTTTCAAATTCGTTGCCAAAGCAAATTTTTGGTTCTTACTTTAATAAATTCACCGTAAATAAAACAGAATGAATCAACACCCTGTTTACACTGTCTTGATGCCATTTTCTAACTTAGTAATACCCAAGGGCGGTTGTTACAGCTGTGATAGATAAGTAAACACTCAGTACTCTGCCCTTCACAAATAATATGCAATTTGCTATCGGGTTGTTCAAAGTGCTACCATAAAATCAATTAAAATCTTTCAAATTTACTTATCTGCGTAAATCAGACAAAAGCAAACTTTAAAAGCTAAAAATGGAAATTGAAGTGTTTTTTGATGTCTAGAATCAGAATTCAAGCATTAGAACAGAAGGCAAAAAAAAATTTTATTTTTGTTGACTTGTGTTATTTGCTTGATACAGTACCGCCAAATCATCTACATAAGCTTTTTTCTTTGCATCTGGAAATATTTGTCTCACAGACAAGTTGTTAATCAACTTAAGTGAGACTATATATATTTTTAAATTGTTATTTCTTTTCTTAATAAAACTTATTATTATTATTATTAATTCTTTGATTAGCGTGTTTATCGTTATTAGCCATAGTATTGGTCCGACTACAGATCCTTGCGGACATCCTTTGACATATACAAATTTGCCATTCTCGTACATATGTGCAGTTCTTTTATGACAATAGCTCTTTAGAATATTTTGTAAATACATCGGTACTTCTAGATTAATTAGTTCATTCCATAGAGCAGGCCACCACATGTTATCAAAAGCTCCGCTTATGTCTATGAATAAGCCCATTACATGTTTACTTTCTTTATCAGTAATAAATCTTATGACATCATCTACGGCTTTTTCTGTCGATCTTCCTTTCATATAACCATGTTGATTTATACTAATTTTTCTTTCAATTGCACTCATTAGCCTTGTTGCAATTAGCTTTTCTATAATCTTGCCAGATGTGTTTAAGAGACATATAGGTCTGTAAGATTTGACTTTTTGGGGGTCTTTCCCATTGCCTTTATAGAGTATGGTTACCAGCGAACTTTTGTAGTTTTGGGGGAAAATTCCCTTTTTTTAGCATAAGTTAACCAGCTTTGTCATTTCGCCTTTTATTGCACTATAGAGCATTTTATAAACTTCGATGGGCAGTCCATCGGGCCCAGGTGCTTTGCGTGGTTTGAAACTTTTTATCGTTAGTTCAAGCTCATCCTCAGAGACTTCATCTATTTCGTTGTTTTCGTTCGTCTCATTGAACTGAATAGTTGTTGTTGCGTCTTCTGTTTCGCCCGACCTGAGGAGTCCCTTGAGTAACTCTTCTTTGCTGTGTCTTCCCAGCAGTTTGTATGTAAGCCATTTTCTTTCTGTATGGTTGCTAGCACTTGTGGTCTTCTAAACTTGTCTGCACATAGTCTGTATGGTAAAGCCCATGGACTGTCTATCATTGTTTCGTTTATAAATTTTTCGCATGTTCTCTGTTTTGCCTCTTTTATTTTAGTTCTGTAACTTCTCAGCAGTGTGTTGTATCTCTGCTTTTTCTCTTGTCTTCTCTCTATGTTAAGTTCGTGCCTATATTCTCTCAATAGTTTTCTGACTTTAGCTTTT
The DNA here is from genome assembly GCA_034508555.1 of Venustoraphidia nigricollis. Lineage (NCBI taxonomy): Eukaryota > Metazoa > Arthropoda > Insecta > Raphidioptera > Raphidiidae > Venustoraphidia > Venustoraphidia nigricollis. The sequence goes on from JAVRKA010000330.1 coordinate 90,772, forward strand.
TCTTTTTGCAACATCTGATTCCACCAAGTGGCTCTTTTTGGTTTGCTTGTTATTTGCCAGTTTGCGTGCTTAGTGCAGGCGTCTAGTATCCATTTATATGTTCTCTTTGCCATTAAGTTTGGAGACTCGGTTTCTAAGTGGTATTCGTTTCTATGTTCTGTTAACGTTTTCTTAATGTTCTCCCATTCCACCTCTTTGAGATTTAGGCGCGGTAGACCTCTCTGCATTATCTTTTCTTGTGTTTGTTCTATTTGAAATTTGATTAATCTGTGATCGCTGTGCGTTGCATGATCCAGTACTTTCCATTCTCTAATACTTCCCTTGATCAGTCTTGTTGCTGCAGTCACGTCTATGTTTGATTGTTGACCTCTGGTATTGCAGTATGTAGCCATTTGACCCTCTTCATTTACTGTGTACAGATTGCAGTCTTCTAAGGTATCTTCAGCTTTTATACATTTTTCGTTTGTTATTGCGTTATGTCATCTTTGCGATCGTGCATTTACGTCAGCTGTATATATTATCTGTTTATTATTTAGATTGTTTACTAGAGTAGTCAGCTTATTCATATGTATATCAATGTCGTCTGCGTGACAGCAGTATTGACTGATCAAGATAAAGTTTAAATTGCCATATTTTATTTGCACTGTTGTCATGCTTTGGTCGCACCCTTGTGTTATTTTGACCACTGTTATATTTGGATTGAAAATGATAATAGCAGTTAGACCATTGTCCTCGTGAATAGCTCTACCAGTGGTTGGCATTGAGCCTACTTTGTTGTATCTAATGTACGCTTCTTGTATGCATATTATATCCTAGCTTTCACTGTCTGCAAGTGCCCTTAGTTCTGTCATTGCTGTTATGGACCTTGCCGCATTGATTTGGAAAAATTTTAAGTTGTTATTCGTCATAGTCAGTTCTAGAAATCATTCTCTCCAGCAAGAGTTGATAGGTTAGACACTCTTTGCTCTAGGGCTTATTGCACCTCTTGTTCCTCTGTTTGCAGGGTATGCATATTTTATTTTCTGCATCTTTACAGTCCGCTTTTGCGTGTTCTGTGCTGCCACATTTCAAGCATTTTTCTGTATCTGTACAGTATTTAGCTATATGGCCTAGATTGCCACACTTTGCACATCTAGCCACAACGTTGTAATCTTTTGCTTTGGAGGACCTATAATTTATATAGATCCTACCTTGTTTTAATATTTCCTTCCTAGCTTTGGGACTGACTTCCACAACCCAGTGTACTGTTTCTTGGTCTCTTGGACCTGTTTTAAATCTGAGTTTAATCTCATCTTCATTATAATCTTGGAGCATGTTTTGCTCTATGATTGCTTCTGTCAGTTCTTCTGGCGTTAGGGTACTGTCGACGACGTACAGAATTATTAATGGGTTTCGCTTCCGTGGTTTTTATATTTTATAGTTTCTCAGACAATCTTCACCTTTCAACTTTTCTACATCTCTGTCGGACTCAACCTCGACGACAAGAGCTTCACTTTTCGTTGTTCTAATGTTTCTGATTCTAATTTTACTGTGCCTAGGATTTAACTCCTTAACGAAGTGTTTGCGTATTGCCGCGGGGGTTTGGCCCTCCTTTGATACAAATAAAGTTTCTTTGGTTTCGACTGTCTTTGTTACTTGTACAGGTGGTCATTGTGCTGCAACTGCGGTATAGCTGAAAATCGGCTGCTTGTTATGTGTGCATAGCTGCTCGTGTGTTTCGAGCTTCGTTTTATAATATGTTTTTGCTTGTACCTCTTTCTGCAGAAGCAGATGAAGCGCATTTGTATGCTCTAAGAATGTCTCTTTAGATTGTTTCGAGAGCCTTGTATCCTCTCGCATTAGTTGCTTTATGAGTGTAACAAGGTTATCGGCTTTTTGGAGTGTATCCATTTCATGCTGATTGTCAGAATCTGAACTTCTTGAACTAATTGAGCCTTGCCCCGAAGGGACTTTTGTATCTACCATAATATTACTTGATTTGAATTCTGGTTTTTATATAATATAAGATCCAGAGGGGATCTGTGCAAAAAATGCAACCCCGGCACTATGCCGGGGCTGTCTAATTAGCCTGGAGGTTCTCGCCAAATAGAAGTATCCTCTGGTAGGCCTTAATATATCAATTACGTTCTCCTTCTTCGTCAATTGATTTCGAATTTATCAAATTCTTTCTCTGGGCGCCAGGCCGCTCCAAACACCTCAGGTGAAAGCTCCCTTCAGGAGTAGCAAATCGGTTGTTTTCACTAGTTTAGTTTCCTCGGGGTCTCCCCCAAGTACTAACGATCGTCACCTCGTGAAGGTACTAGTGGGGTATTCTCAGACACTTACAACATTTGTCTTTTAGACTGTAGTTCTATTACCTCTGGGCTAGGGTAGGTTTCCCTTTATCGCTCTTATAGCAAAAAATAACAAAAATAACACCAAGCAATCAGATGTGTTTCTTGGCAAGGATCGTGTCTATACCGGAACGACCAGTAGATAGGGACAGCGGGAATCTGGTTAATCCATTCATGCGCGTCACTAATTAGATGACGAGGCATTTGGCTACGGTAGCCCAGACTCGGTATTCCGGGATCCTTGGAGTCCGGATGGGCGTTTTGAGTGGTGCATGTCGAGGCCCCACTTGAGCGGCCGACCACCAGACCGTAACCTGGCGCTTTTAGGTCACGAAACAGTCTGGCGCTGGCGGTGCTCCCCAACATTACGTACCGAGTTGAAGATAACGTGCCCCGCGGGGGCGATCGGATACGGGGATTAGTATATGCACCGGGAACGTCCAGCTTACCAGACAGTTCAACACTCAATGACGAGGCATGCTTGTCATCTAATTAAACCTGATCCAATTCATGTAAGAACCATACAAAACGCGGGTCGTTAAACGGCGCAACGAACCAGAGCTCAGTCCAAGCTCTTTTAGGAACTGCTCGCTAGCAGAGCACCATACATCACGCCAAGATATGGTGATCGAGAAAAAGACCGGTTGTTCGCCTATTAGACTCAGGTCCCGAATAACAAGTTCGGCAAGACCAGGGCAATCCCGGTACTTAGCCACCTTGTCGCGATGGGCCAAATCGAGGACTCTTTCCGACGATACAATCTGCGCATCTATGACCACCGCCCGGTTCTCTCGGGCAATAATCAAGTCGGGCTTGCGGATACCTATCGGGGTGTGGAGGATGCTATCTCTCTGCACCACCCATCCTTTCTGCTTCAGCTTATTACCGACTTCCCGCACCACCGCATCATGTCGCAGAACACGACCTCCATGGGTACGATGGCGCGACTGAACGACATGCGCTGCAGTTTCGGTTGACATGCAACTGGCCCTACAGCGCCGGTCAATCAATGGCCGACCCCTAGAGGTGCGAACCCGAGTGGGTAGTGCATTGATCCTAACATGGTGATACTGCACGTAGTCTCTTCCAGGTACAGAGGACGAGCCGGCGTCAACCCAGTGAGTGCTAAGAGCACTCTTGGGTGACTCCTTCAGGCCTCGACCGTCTTTGGAAGAGTGCAGCAATCGAGCCATGGCTGTTACATAGGATCTCGACGAGGTACAAGTTGTGCCCAAGATCAAACGCATCGCTCGAGCCCGTCTTCGCTCTTGCGAGACAAAGTTCGACCAGGCAATGGCCTTCACATTGGGCGTCCTCGACTCTAAAAGCCCATTAAGCCTTGTATAGCGAAGCATAGGAATAAACTTCTCCAATAGCGATATCCCAAGACCGTCATCTGCTATCCGCGCATGAAAGTACGCATTTGGAGTGTCATGAGGAAGTCTAAGCCAGTTCTGCACAGCAGAACGAATAAGGATGTCAATTTCACAGAGGCGCCTACGCCTGCACACCCCAAGAACCCAAGCATGAAAATACGTGGGCAAAAGATGAGCGCGTAGCAAGCGCAGTCTCTGCTGAGGTTTTAGGGGAGCTTTAGTTAGTTTAACTAACTCATCAATAAGCCGGTTTCTGTTCTGCTCAGACTCTTTAAGCCTCACTCCCTCGAATTGGACCCCCAGGTAACGCCAAAAGTCATTGAGACCAATAGCGGGCAAAGGCACAAGGGAACCTTCCACAAAAAAATCGAGGTCAGTAACAACCTTGACCTTCTTATCCCGCCCCGACGCCATTGATATTGCGATATTGCGTCCCTGGAGACAGTATCGAAAGCTTTCGATACGTCCAAGGACGCAACATGGAGAGTGCGACAGTGTCGTCGGGATTCAAACATAGACGCTTGGAGGATGAACAAGTTCTCTGTCACTCCGTCAGTCTTCACGAATCCACGCTGACGCTGATCAACAATCTCCGAGGCCTGGAGACGGTTAGCCAGAATACGATGAATGTGTCGTATGATCACCGAGCCAATCGAAATTGGACGGTAATCGCCGGGACTAGTTGGCTTCTCCTTCTTAGGGATAAGCACCGTTCTAGTTAAGGTCAAGGAGCGGGGCAGCTTCCCGCTCACGAGAACAACGTTATAGAGAATCGTCTTTATCAATGATGGTACCACTGTTCATTTGCGAGCCGTGATTCCGTCGGGTCCTGAGCCGGTGTTGCCCTTAACCTGGTTATCCTCAATCTCTGCCACAGAAATTGGATCCCACAGGCGCTTCAGCTTTTCGTTGGGCTGTACTGGGATACTACGAGCTACAACAGGAGCAGAGCGAGTCTCAAAGAGAGACCTCCAATACTCCTGGAGTTCATCCGGGGATGGACCACCCTCCTCGTCAGTGTTGGGGCCCAGTACGGCCCTCGCTGCAGCTCGCCAACTCCTACCAAAGAGTGACTGAACCCGAGCGTAATCACGCCTTCTCTTATTAACGCTTGACTTTGTCTCTACTTCCTTAGGCCTGCGTCGCTTTCGGAAGAAACCATGAGGTCGGCGATCCGATGGACCAATGGGGAAGATATCCCCGACCCATCTCGCGATGTGGTCAGATACATCCTCCCCGAGGACAGACAACTTCGCCAATTTACGAAGCTGGTCCGTCTCGTACACGAGACCGTCCTCCAAACCCCCAAGGAGGGAAAGGATTTCAGCATCAAGTGGCCCTGTACGTTCTAATACAGGGACTCGAGACGTTGTCGCCGTTGGTGTCAAAGGGGCCGGAACCACTTCCGCATCCGCAACAGCTTCAGCCAGCATCGTCTGGTACACCGCCTTCTTCCGTGCACCTTTAATACTGTCCACTGTCCGATGCGGAAAGCGTTCAACCAAAAATTGGTTGATAAACCGAACACTCTTCTTCACACCCTCACGTTCGGACAAAGCAAGGAGACGCATCTCCTCTTCAGACCAACGAGCTTTGGTTCTTCCTACTACGATCGCAGCATTAGCTTCCACGGGGTGCCCTTTCACTTTATGCAACCCCAGTCCTGTTTTAGTGGTGAATGCGCGATTGCACAGTTCACATACATGAATGTTCGTGACACCCAGTCCGCCAGCACTTCTACCGGGAGGTAAACACAGTGGTGTCTCCCTCTCTTTTCTCAAATTATTATTTTCGTTTGGGCCGATAGGTGAGTGGGTTTGTACCGGGATGGCAACCCGATACACCCAACCTTGTTGACTGTTTGCTTTTAAACCGACCCCGCCTGGCATTCACCGGTGGCCATCAACGTATCCGCCTGGGACGCGAAGCAAGCTCCCCCACCAGAGGACCTCGAGGTCTAGGCAATCCCCGAGGGATACACCTATGTCCTTCGAAAGTGCCTCGTCAATGACGAGGTTAAAAAGCAAATGAGACAACGGGTCGCCTTGCCTGACCCCCCTGCCTACCAGAACGTGTCCCTTCTGACTGCAACCAGGAATCTCCAAGATGGTACGGGTCTCAGCGTAGAGCGCCACCATATACTCCACGAATGGTGACTTCTACGTAATCTCCTGGCACATTAATAGTTCTATTTCTTAGTTTCCTTTCAATTGTTGAGTGCATTGAATCACATTCCATTTGTGTGTGTCCACGTTCTAAATATTTTTGAATTATGGTAACTTTTCTTGAAACGGCTAAATTAATTAACGCGTTTGATAAAATGCAATTACGGTTTTGGCACGTACAACCGTCATTGTAGAATGTATAGGTAATGCTAATTCTTTCCGTCGTTTCTATTGATTCATGGTCAGTTATGATAAACTTACATATAATTGAGGCAAAAACATTAGCTTTCACTTTCGTGCAATAGGTAGCAATAACCGTTTTTAGTTTTGTTATTATATATTGTGAAATTGTGTACGGCGATCTTAGTTTTAAAATAAAGTGAAGACATAATCAGACTGCCTGCATATCCATAGTAAAAGTTTTGTGATTATCGTCGCTAATCATGTCTCGATATTTTTCATTTCTCCCCTCCTCCTTTTTTATGACGTGAATGTTATATAAATCTTCGCTCACACTCGTCCTTTTTTGGAGAATATAAACTGAGATTTAAGTCTTCGAAAATGTGAGCGAATTAAGTAATTGACTGGGGTCTCTCATTTAATTTTGGACACCAATCATTTGCGTAGAAATTATATAGCTCCATTTCAGATATCCAGTTTGGCTCAAGGTGCAATTTAGAAGACGCCTTCCTACAATAATGGGATTCAAGTTTTGCAAGTGATTAAAAAAATTCTCTGACGCGTTCCTTCCTGGCGTTATTCTCTTTTCTACTTACAACTTCTTTTACACTGTCTGTATTATATTTCTGTTTCTTTTCCGATTCTATACCCAAATTCTTTATCCAGTTATGTATTGTCCATGGTTTCACTGCTAATGTATTTGAGAACATTTCTTTGCACACTCTCAATTTTTGACCACCCTTTTCAAGAAAGTAATTAATGGTACACGTTCTTTGGGAGCTACTTTCATTTTTCCGGTGACCTTTTTATGGGTTCTGTTTCCACTAGCAAATTTACTTAAATTTGTTTTATATATATATATTATGAGCACTGTGGTTGAAACAATAACAATCAAAGAAAGCATAGTTACTTCTTACCACAACAGATTTATTCATTGAATGTACATTTCGAGAGCAAAGCTCCCATCTTCAGCAAACACTACACTAAATATATAACACAAAATCCTTAATTTAAATACAATTCAGGTAAAAATATAATAGATATCATTAACTATAACCTAAACCATAGACCCAAACATGTGAAATGGTCAGGTAACAGAAATCTTGAGATCCAAACATCCATGGAGTCGGGGTCTTCGTCGATGACCAATCTGTAAATAAAAGCAAAAAACACACCGAAAACAAACTATCGAGACAAAAGATCAAATAATGCTGAATAAGGAATAGGACCGTTGTCTGAATTTAAGAGTTTATGGGTATCTCCTTTAGCTATGTAAATACTCTCAAAGCTATCTAGTTGATGTTTATTATTTACTGTTTTAAGCAAACTTAAATTATTTATGCTGATGTCATGGTTGGTTTCTAAAATATGTATAGCCACACTAATTTTTTCCGGTCTACAAAATTTAATATGCGAGAAGTGTTCTTTCCATCTAGTAGTAATTTGACGTCGGGTTTGTCTATTTAAAATGGGCCTAATCGGGTCACTTTAAGGGTGGTTTTTAGGGATTGTAAAAAGTTTTTGGGTCCAAAAATACCTAAAAAATTCTCAGAATCGTTTCAAAATTGAAATTTATCCCATTAATAGCAATTTAAACGTGCTTCTAAAGTTTTTATAAAACACTAGCTTGCAGATAGTAAATTATTCACTAAAAGATGTTGTTAATTTGGTTTAGACGTTCGATCGACAATAAAGTTGCAGTTAAGAAAAAAACGTAATTTTAAGGGGTGTATGAAGGAGTTAATTTTTTTATTTTGCCCAAAAACTAACTTCAGTTCACATAATAAAGCCACTCTGCCTGTATTAGCAAATACACTATATTGTCAGCAGGGTTTAGCACTGCGATCCGAGTTTTTTTATATAGTTAAAATAAGTTCAGTTAAAAGTGACTTAAAAATATATATACATTACAATTTTCCCTCTTTATACAAATCAAAAATAATTACAGAAATTGTGAAAAATTGAATCTATCAGGAGGCCGTCGCATTCTAACTGGACGGCTTGTGATTGCTTTTGGTGTTGAGTATGATTTCCTTCTTCCCACGTCTTCCTTTTCTGCAATTCGTTTATCGTTTTCCATATCTTCCTCTTGAACCGTTTTCTTATAATCCAGATTGATGTCAGATTTATACATTTGATCGTTTAATTGTGATCGCCGCAGTTGGCACACATGAACTAACCTTATAATACGATAAGATAAGATAAAAATTTATTCTGAAATATATTGTAACGTTTTAAAATTTGGGCCACATCCGATTCTAGTATTTATAAAAAAAAATAATTTTAATAATATTATTTTATTGGAATAATTATTAGTCATTAGAATATTTTTTTAGATAAAATATTTATTTTAACTAATGAGAGCGAGTGAGAGATCCGATGTTGCCGGTAGTTAAACAAAGATCACCGATTTACTTGAAACTGTTCACATTGTGAAGGAATATTATAGCTAGCTCGGTTGAGGTGCTGACGAGAGAGAGAACGCATCGATAGGGACTGTGCATTAGAGAGAGTAGACAAAGCTCGCGCGTTCGCATGGCTTCGAACTTGTTAGATTTTGGATTTTGTTTGCGTGCGGGCATTCTACATACAGCGTTTGATAAGAACGGATTGTCTATTGTTGGCGTATGATAAGAGCTGCGTTAAAAATATCACTGGCGAATTTTGAGTTGTTTTGGATTCGGATATTTGAACTTAGGTTTTTGGCTGTAGTTTGGGAGCTGTATTGCTCTTGTTTTCTGTTTCGGATAGGAACCTCTTCCTTGTACCCGGTGTGTAACAATTCTAATTCCAATAAGTCCCGGTTCCCGAGCTATTGATTTATTCCTGGAATCTATTGTTGTATTCTATTGTTGATCTGTTGTTAGTATTAGTAATTCACCGTGAACGATTGAAGCCGTTGGATCTCTAATTAGTTTTAGGGCTGTTGTTGGAATATTGTTGGATATTGATGGATTATGTGGATTCCGTGTTGGATTTAAGTAGGATTTTTTTGTTTGTATTGGTCGTTGTTGAATCCTTGTGTAGAATATTTTGGATTTGAATTGTGGATTTTTGTGTGAGAACCGCAGTGTAATTTAATCACGTCTGTTGAATTTAACGCCAATAATTCGTCGAATCAAATCAAATTAAATTTGATTGTTTTAAAATGCTACGACCTAAACAAAATGAATTATGAATTGAGAATTTATTTACAGGTCCCGTGTTAATAAGATAAGCGTGCGATACCTTGTACAGTTAAGGCTTCATATTATTTGTGTTTTAATTCAAACGGCCAACCGAACGAAAATTTTGTGTTTGTTTTTCCACATCCGTGGTTCATTTATGTGTTGTGGCGTAGTTTGGGCTGCGTGTTGTTAGGTTTCTATTAATTATAGTTTTTTTTTAATTTTCCCTGTCTCTATTGTGATTGGTCTCTCACTGTCTTGGGGTTGGACTCCTAGGACCGACACCGTGTGGCCCCTTTTGTCCTGGCGCCCTGTTATCTAAGTCGGTTAGTGCCACATTAGTCATAATTTATCTGAGACCCATCCCATAATGAGCAGGATCCGTGTGGTAGTTATTTAATTCATTGCTCTTGGGTGGTCGGTAGTGTTGTCCTTCGTGTCGTGTGGTAGGTGGTTGGGTTTTAACTGAGGCATTCGCCGTTATTATTTATTGTTGGTTAAAGTGGCCGGTGGTCGAAAGCTTTTATTAAAATATTTTTATTTTCTGCCCAATTTTGGCATTTCAATTATAGCTAAATTAGGTCAATTCCAAATTTTCTATTACTCACGCCCCTCGCACCGTCTGAGTTAGGCTAGCCGTGGCCTTCCCGAACAAAACAGTGGAAGAGTAACTATAGAAGGCTACAATATATATATATATATATATATATAGGTATATATGTGTGCGGGCCGTAACTTTCGAAGAAGTTAATTTATTTTAACGAAATTTGGCACACATGTTGGAATCCATTACCGCACGAAGCCTATTTAAAATGGGCCCAAGCGGGCCATTTTAAGGGTAGTTTTTAGGGGTTGAAAAAAGTTTTTGGGGCCCAAAATACCGAAAAAATTCTCCGAATCGTTTCAAAATTGAAATTTAACCCTCCGGTAGTAATTAAAAAGTGTCCCTAAAATTTTAATAAAATCGGCCCGACAGGACCGGATTTACAAATTTTATGAAAACACTAGTTTGCAGATAGTGACTTATTTATTGAGGGGTGTATTTAATTCGGTGTAGACGTTAGATTGTTAATAATATTACAATTAAGAAAAAAATGTTATTTTAAGAGGTGTATTAAGGGGTTAAATTTTTTATTTTGCCCAAAAACAAACTTAATGTCACATAATAAAAGTATAAAACCACACGGCCCTATACAAGCAAATACACTATATTGTCGGCAGGGTTTTGGCACTGCGACCCGGGTTTTTAAAATTACATTTGATAATAACGAGTTTAATAATATTCCGATAATTGTTGTCAAAAATGGGGGACCACCGTTAATAGGGAGACAATTAATGACTATTTTAAATTTCCGTGTGATGTATAATGAAAGAGAATTGAATCATTTACGCGATAGTATACCTTCGGAGATTAGGGAAATTTGTAGTAATTTTAAAAAAGTCTTCTCGAGCCAGCTAGGAAAATTTACAAAAGGGGAGATTACTTTAAACTTAAAGGAACGCGCAGTTGCAAAATTTTTTAAACCTCGACCGATTCCGTTTGCCTTAAAAAATAAAGTGGAACAGGAACTAGATAGATTAGTTACAAATGGGGTATTAGTTCCAGTAGAGACTTCGAAATGGGGAACACCTATTGTTCCCGTATTAAAGTCAAACGGAACAGTAAGGCTTTGTGGTGACTACAAAGTGACTGTAAATCCAGTGTTAGAAATAGCACGTCACCCGCTTCCTAGACTCGAGTATTTGTTAGAAAAACTTCAAGGGGGAGTAGAGTTTAGTAAACTCGATTTAACAAATGCTTATCAGCAAGTGGGATTGTCTGAAGAGTCGCAGGAATTAGTTACAATTTCTACGCATAAGGGCTTATTTAAACCCACTCGTCTTCCGTTTGGAATATGTTCAGGTCCAGCCGTGTTTCAACAAATAATGGAAGGAATTTTAGCAAATATTCCCGGGGTTGTTTGTTTCATAGACGATTTGTTAATTACAGGCTGTAATAGATCAGAGCATGTTGAAAGATTAAAATTAGTTTTGTCTAAGCTCGAGGAATGCGGGTTAACAGTTAGTTTAGATAAATGTGTATTTTTGCAACAATCCGTGACTTATTTAGGTCACGTGATTGACAAAGAAGGGATTCATATGTCCAATGAAAGAATTGAGGCGGTTCAAAAAGTACCCATTCCTTCTAATGTATCGGAATTAAAATCATTTTTGGGTATGATAAATTTTTATGTAAAATTCATTCCAAACGCGGCTACTTTACTACACCCCCTGTATAATTTATTACGTAAAAACGTTCATTGGAAATGGAGTAAATTATGTAATGATACTTTTATTCAAGCTAAAAATGCATTAGTTTCCGATAGAATTTTAGATCATTTTGATATAAATAAACCAATAAAATTAATAACGGACGCTTCATCCGTGGGCATTGGTGCTCTTATTGTACATGTATATCCTAATGGAGTAGAGAAGCCTATTGCTTTTGCTTCTAAAGTATTAACTGCGACTCAGAAAAATTATTCACAAATAGATCGCGAAGCATTAGCTATAATTTTTGGCATAAAAAAATTTAACCAATATTTATTTGGGCGGCATTTTACGTTAGTCACCGACCATCGACCATTACTTTCAATTTTTAGTCCAAATAAAGGGTTACCTATATTTTCGGCGAACAGGTTACAAAGATGGGCACAATAAATTTCCTTCAATTTCCAAATCAACCGTAGGTGTATTTCGAGTCAAACATTCATCTTCTTTTATCTGTTCCATGTCTTCTAATAATCCTGTGTCATCCATTTTTAATAAGCTTTCTATTTGTTTGTGATTATTGCCCCTATCTTTTTCGTCATTTGTTTTTGGAGCCGTCAACAAATGTCGAGCTAGTTTCCCTGACCCGTCTGATTATTTTCTTCTCTTCCATTATTTTCTCCGCTTGAATTATTTCCATTCGTTCGATATCCATTACTCCTCGAATTTTGATTATAATTGTTTTGCCATCTGTAATTGTTATTGTTATTTTGTTCATTCCTCCTTTGATTATACTGGTAGTTATTGCCGTTATTGCCGTAATTATTGTTAAATAATCTATCCGCTACCTTTAATTTTTCGTAAGCTTGCATAAATGTTGTAACTTCTGAGCCTAATAAAAATTGTTGAACTTCGGTTTCAAAATGTTCAAAAATGAGTCGTATCATTTCAATCGTCGATATTTCTGGTTTTAAAAATTTGCCTCTACTGTACCAATATTTAAAATGTTCTGCTCGTGGGGTTCCATTTTCTTTTTTGTATAAGTTACTTGTATATATCAATTTTCTAATTTTCATTTGACTCTCATTTGACCAGTAAATTTGCAAAAACCATGTTTTGAAATCTTCGTAGGTTTTCACTTCATCTACAACTGAAGCTAGACAGTCATTATCGCCGCTCAGTAAATAATTTTTTGCCATAAATATTTTTTCTTTATCCGTACGACTTCTTGTACTTTCTAAAACTCCTTCTAATTTTTCCAAAAATACTATCGGGTGCTCATCTCCATGATATGGTTTCAGCTCTATTTTAGGTAAATAATTAACAGACATATTTTCGCTGTTTTTCAAGTAATTGGCGCAAGTGTCCTCAATTTTAAATTTGATTTGTGACTCTAAGTTACTAATTTTCTCATCATGTATTTCAATTTGTTCCGTACAATGACGAATATTTGTTTCCGTATATCGAGCTAGTGTATCGTATTGATTTTTATTATCTACAGTCATATTATTTATTGTTGTAATATCATTGCATATTTTTACAATATCTTTTCCGAATTCCGTTTTTGTGTTCAGTAAATTTTTTTCTAATAATTGCACGTCTGTTTTTAATTCGTCGTATTGTTTGTCCATTCGCTCTTCCATTTTATCCATTCTATTTGTTAAATTTTTGAAGCCTTTATCTAAATCTTCTCGAATGTGAGATAGCTCGAGTCGCAAATCTCCTGTATTTGTTTGAATGTCTTCCAATGCTTTCTATAGAGTGCTGTTAATATCAATGGATTTATTTTCAGTGTCATCATTACTTTTCAGCGGTGTAGAAGCCATTTCTTTCATTTCTTCTGCCTCGTCAATGTTCTTTTCTAGCTTCTTTTCAAAAAATGTGCTCTCGTCGTCCATGTTTCTGTCACCTTCCGCTTCCGACATTTTGTCACTTTCGAAAATCTCAAATTTTGGTTCAAAATAATCTCGGCTGAGCCCCCAATTGTAACGTTCCCTTCCTTAAATTGGGTCTATACCGTCTAGGGGTGGAAGGGCCGTACAAAATAAAAACCTTTCTGACTTTATATTAATGAATAACACTTTAAGTTTAAGAATATTGCTCACTATGAGCTTTTATTAGAAAAAAAATGACAAAAATATATTCAAATTCACAAATAATTAATAATAAAATATAAATAAAAAATGTTTGATGTATGGGTGTAAGGAGTTGGGTATCTAAACTTGAAAGAATCCAAAGTTTAGATACGGATAACGGGAAACGACAGCCCCCAGAAATAAATTCGTAGAGAAACTGTCGTCAGGGATCGGTAAAATGGGATTAAGTTACTGTCAACAAGACGAGTAACTGGGTGTAAAAAAAAGGAATACAAACCAAAAAAAAAACACTTCACAAAAATAAATCACAAAAAATTGAAATACAAAAATATTAAACTCAAAAAAAAAATCACTTTACTTGATTTATAAAAAATTGAAAAAATTATTAAGAAATAAATTTATAACATAATATGATCACGAAAACCGCGTTTGACTCTAATTAACTAAACAAAACTAAAAGACATACTAAAAAAATCACAACGGACACGACCTTTTATACAAAAAAAAAACAAAGACAGAAAATAAGAAAATTATCTAACAACAAAAAATAATTACATAATGTATAAAATCGCGTCAACTTTTAAACTAAAATAAAGTTCTAAATTATACAAAATTATAAATATATTGTAGCGTACCGCTACAGTGTATTAATACTGAGTAAAAATTGTAATGATAGTGATAACATTTTTAAAAAATATTCGTATTTTGACACTATACCATTTTAGACTGTCTTGCACTAGAACGGAACCGATACCGGTTTTACTAGAATCTTTTTTTTTTGCCGATAAGGGAAAAATCTTTTAAAGACACCACCTTTGGTAAAGTGATAGTGTGGGATTTCCATCCACTAAAAAACCCCTATCTCTTCGCAAACCATTCCGGAACTGCTTATTAAGCATTACATCAAAATGGCTGCTGTTCTCATCATTCTATCCTTATCTTCCTTTCGTCCTTCTCCTTCCTACCCATGATATTTTTTATTAACTCTTTCGTTATCTTCCATGCCTGTTTTTCTTCCGTAATTGTTGTCGCCAAATTTTCAACCGTAAGCCTTGTTCCTATTTCCATATTTGCAGCCTGCCTGTCCCTCTGCCACCTTCGGCAATGAAAGAGGGTGTGTTCTGCCGTGTCCGGTTCTCCGCAGTATATGCATTGGTCAGTTTCGGCTTTCCCAATCCTCAAAGTGTAGCTCTTGAAACAGCCATGACCCGTAAATATTTGTGTCATATAGTAATCGACATTTCGGTGTTTACACCTCAGCCATATACCGACGTCGGGAATTATTTTTTTGGTCCATTGACCCACCGATTCGTTATCCTGCTATGCTCTTTGCCAGTCTTTCATGATAATCTCTCTTATCCCTTTTTTAGCATCCATGTAGTTCTCATTTATCCTCTCGTGTAGTAAGACTCTTTATTTCACCAGTAGCTCTATAGGAATTATTCCCGCTATAACTTGCACTGCTTTAGTAGAGACCGTCCTGTAGGCACTAACTACTCTCAGCAGGATTTTCCTCTGCGCTCTCTCCAGTATCTCTTTATACTTCTTCCCCTTCACTACTGTATGCCAAATGGGAGCTCCATACAATAGTATTGAGTGGACCTCGCCACGCCACATAGCAACTGCCTCTTGACACTTAGCGGATCCCCGATATTGGGCATCACTCTCGCCAGTGCTGCCGTTCTTTTTTCGGTCTTCTCTGCCACCCATTTAACATGTTCGCCAAATGTACACTTATCATCTTTATATAAATTAATTTGATATCATACATTAATAATTTCAACCTAATTCTTTTAAGTCTATTAGATGGTATTTTATTTATTTCCTTTTGCATGATACTAATTAGCGGTTTGTGATCAGTTTGGATTATGATTTTATTTCCATAAACATAACGATGACATTTTTTACATGCATATAAACTCCTTTTCTATTTGTGCATATTTTATTTCGTTATCGGATAATGTTTTGGAGGCAAAGCAAATTGGTTTGTTTTATTAAATACAAGAATATTAATACTGCGTAAAAATTGTGATAACATTTTTAAAAAATATTCATATTTTGACAGTAAGGTGTTTTCGAGTGAAACGATAATTTTTTAATATGAAAATAAGATTTATTCTTTTCAGTTGAAATGCTGTACTTATTCTATTTTAAAACTGCAGAATATAAATTCAATTCATAAAAATAAATTATATAATTAATTATAAATAAGATAATTTTCCAACATAAAAAATATTTACAAGGTGTAACAAAATATATTACATTTCTCCCTTAAATAAAATAACGTAAACTAAAAATTAGAATTATTAAACAAATATTATTTCAAAAAGATCAAAAAAAAAAATTAAGTAGGTATAATTAAGTCTGTCTGGCGGTTTAAGTTGACTCCTTCTTCTAAGCTCAACTTTATTTGCTGTGTCCGCCTGGACGTTTAATTGCTCATCATTATTATTATTATTGTAAGATGAACTAGGAATAAATGAAGACGTCAAATTATCACCACTTATGTTGGCACTATTATTATTTTACTATTTATTTTATGTATCTGGTTTATATGACGTTTCCAAATTAGTCCACCTTCCAACAGTTTAACAATATAAGTACGTTTTCCTAAAATTTTTGTTACTTCTGCCTTAGCCCACTTAGGTGTCGTAGATCTGTAATCTTTAACTAATACAATTTCATTTAAATTTATAATTTCTGATCATGTTCCTTTATAATTTTGAATTTGTGTAACTTGCTTATTAATAACAGAATTTTTCACAGATGGTACAAGTAAATCTAATCGACATCTCAGTAGTCTACCGAACATAAGTTTTGCTGGCGATTCTCCTGTAGTACAATGAGCTGTATTTCTATAATCTAATAGAAATCTGTTCACAGCTGTACTTATATCGAGATTATTATTTTCTAGTTTAATGGTTTTTAAATAATTTTTTATTATTCTCACTCCCGTCTCGGCTAGGCCATTTGTAGCAGGATGAAAAGGAGCTCCAATCAAATGCCGGATGCCATTTTTATTTAGAAAATTTTGAAATTCACCAGATGTAAATGTTCTGGCGTTATCAGTTACCAATTCTTTTGGAAGGCCAAATCTTGCGAATACTTCTCGAAATTTACAAATTGTCATATCACTACTCAAATTAGATACTTTAAAGCATTCCAGCCATTTGGTTGAAGCATCCACAATAACTAGAAAATGTGTATTGAAAATAGGACCCAAAAAGTCAGCGTGCAAGCGTGTCCATGGTTCCTGAGGCCATGGCCAGGACATTAGTTCTGCAGTGGGTGGTTCATTCCGTTGACATAGACATGCTGTACAATTTTTTATTGTTACTTCAATATCTTTGTCAAGGGATGGCCACCACACATAGTTACGAGCAAGTGCCTTGGTTTTCACCATACCCATGTGGGTTGCATGTAATTCTCTTAAAATGTTAGAGCGTAATTTTTGCGGTACAATTACTCGGTGTCCCCACAATAAACAGTTAAATTTTACTGACAGTTCATGTTTCCGAATAAAGTACGGTTTGAATTCATCATTAAATTTAATATTTGGCCAACCTTTAAGCACATACTGTAAAACTTTATTCAATATAGTATCTTTATTTGTTTCCAATTTGATTTTATTTACATTTATGGGTAAATAATTATTATTTTCAATAAAATTTAAATATGAAATATCATTTTCATTTGTCTGTTTTTCAACTGTAATATTAGATGGTAATAATCTCGATAACCAATCAGCTTGATTCTGTTTAGTATTAACATATTTAATTTCAAAATTAAAAGATGACAAAAAAGATGCCCATCTTTGCAATCTGTTAGCTGAAATAATTGGTATGCCCTTTTTGGGACCAAATATGGTTATCAAAGGTTTATGATCCGAAATTAAAGCAATTTTTTTTCCGAATAAATACTGATAGAATTTAGTTGTACCAAAAATGATAGGTAATGCTTCTTTCTGAATTTGCGGGTATTCACTTTCTGCTTTAGAAAGAACTCTTGAAACGTATGCTATAGGTCTTAGTTCATTATTAATTTTATGGGAAATGAACGCACCAATACCATAATTTGATGCGTCAACCATCAAAGTAACTTCTAATTCCGGATCAAAATGTACCAGTACAGGTGAAGTTGTCAGAATCTTCTTTATATTTTCAAAGGAGTTTTGACATTCCCTGTTCCAAACCCACTTGTTTTCTTTTCGTAATAAGGCATACAGGGGTTGTAACACAGTAGCTGAGTTAGGAATAAACTTATGATAAAAATTGACCATACCCAAAAATGACTTAAGCTCCGTTAAATTATTAGGTGCTCTTGCATTTTCCTCTGCCTTAACTCTGTCGTTACATGTATGTAAACCTTCAGAATTGATTACGTGGCCTAAGTACCTACTTTACCGAATTACTGAAAAATTCACATTTCTCCTTTTTAACTTCAAGACCGCATTTTTGTAAAATATCAAAAACATTATGTAATCGTTCAATATGAAGGGTATCATTGGGTGCGGTTATGATTATATCATCTAAAAAGCATCCAATTCCAGGCATTCCAACAAATAATTGGTCAATAATTTTTTGGAAAAATCCTGGCGCACTATTTATTCCTTAAGGTAATCGCGTATATCGATATAAGCCCTTATGTGTGGATATAGTTACTAATAAACTTGATTCATCTGACAACAAAACCTGCTGATAAGCATCAGAAAGGTCTATTTTAGTGAATTTATTACCGCCTTGTAACTGATTGAATAAATATTCGATTCTGGGTAACGGATAATGAACATCTTCTAAAGCCGGGTTAAGAGTGCATTTAAAGTCACCGCAGATTCTTACATCACCATTAGGTTTCATGATCCGTACAATCGGCGTTGCCCATTCAGCAGTTTCTACTTGTATTAGAATTCCACGACTCACCAAGCGTTGTAACTCTTTTTCAACCTTAGGTTTTAATGTAAATGCTAGAGGTCTAGCTTTAAAAAATTTAGGTTTAACATCATGTTTCAAATTTAATGTAAATTTTTCTTTGGTGTAAGTAACGAGTTCGTCATTAAATACTGAACTATATCTGTACTAATATTATAAAGAGGAAAGATTTGTATTTTTGTATGTATATAATGAATAAACTCAAAAACTACTGTGCCGACTTAAAAAATTCTTTCACCATTGAAAGCTACGTTCACCCTGAGTAACATAGGCTACTAAAAACTACTGTACCGATTTAAAAAAATTCTTTCACCATTAGAAAGCTACATTTACCCTGAGTAATATAGGCTATTATATTTATTGCTAGAAAATATTGGGTGTTTTCAGATTATACCGGGCGTTTATAGATTATACCGGGTGTTTTTAGATTATACCGGGTGTTTTTAGATTAAACTGGGTGTTTTTAGATTATACCGGGTGTTTTTAGATTATACCGGGTATTTTTAGATTATACCGGGTGTTTTTAGATTATACCGGGTGTTTTTAGGTTATACCGGGTGTTTTGAAATTATATCGGATGTTTTTAGACTATACCGGGTGTTTTTAGATTAGGTATATAAAACGCGTTACGAAAAACGTCTTATACGAAAGGGACTTCGTTCCAAACGCGTGTCACGCGACACGTTCCAAAATTTTTTTTTATTTCTTTTTGGGAAATAAGATTTTTCTTCGATTTTTGAACATTCACAAATAAAAGCGATTGAATTCGCGCAAATTCAATACACGTTGAGAATTTAATGACAATGATTCTCATCTTCTATATCCTATATATTATATTTACACCCGGGCGAAGCCGGACTGGGCCGCTAGTTTACTAATAAAAAGATTAATATCAAAATTAGTCGAATTGTTGATTTCGGAAATATTTAAATTTAATTGACAGAAAGCCGTTCTTCCAAGCAATGGTGGACCTCCTTTGGGAACAACCAAGGTTTCGATACAATATGGACAACCTTGAAATTTTACTTTTAAATAAATTTTACCGACAGGTTCAAATATTTGACCTGCATAATCTTTTAATATTATACTGGTACTTTGTAGTTTCATTTCATTTACAAATTTATTATAAAAATCTAATGCAATTGCTGAATGTTCAGAACCGGTATCTAATTCAAAATTATACTTTTTGTTCTTAATTTCTATAAACTTACGACAAACGCGCTTTTAGGATTGCTTATTGTGTGATGAAACATTGGTTCCCCAGTGCCATTAAATTTATGACTGGAAACATTTTGTTCATTACGATTGAAATTTTTATTTCGGCACACAGTCGCAATATGCCCTTTTTATTACAAATATTGCAAGTACAATTTTTATACCTACATTTCTTTGTAGAATGATTTTGTCTTCCACAAATCTTGCATTTCGGCGCTTATTGCGTTTTCTTGATGTGATGAGACCCTGCCGTCGTTCCGCTATCCTTTTCCTTCGTTGCAGCCTCCTTCGCCTTGGCCAGTTCTATTAACTTCTGCGTGGTGACTGAAGTTGCGTCTTCCTCCATCAGTCTGTCCATTATCGCGTTTGGTCCCATTCCAATCACGAATATGTCGCGGATGACCGTTTCCAGTTCCTCTTTGAAACCGAATAGTCCCGCCAGATTCCTGACACGTGCTGCCCAGTCAGCTACTGATTCTTCAGGGTTTTTGCGTGCCGTATATAATTCTTTTCGCGCCGCAAAATAAGAACGTACTGGCTTAAATTGAATTTCTAATATTTGAAGTAGTTCTTTAAAAGTTTTTCTTTCCGGTTCGACAGGAACGCATAATGTATTTAATAATTTGTACGTTGATTCACTGAGCGAATTTAATGGATAACCGCGTTTATAATCGTCATTTTTTATGTTATTTACGAAGAAATACTGCTGCAGACGTCTACGATAAATTTCGAAATCTGATGTCAAATGATTAAATTCGGTTAAAATTCCCGAAATTGAGTTAAC
This sequence comes from Venustoraphidia nigricollis, assembly GCA_034508555.1. Classification (NCBI taxonomy): domain Eukaryota; kingdom Metazoa; phylum Arthropoda; class Insecta; order Raphidioptera; family Raphidiidae; genus Venustoraphidia; species Venustoraphidia nigricollis. The sequence continues at coordinate 111,266 of JAVRKA010000330.1, forward strand.
CGGCTGTGCACTCGCAGCTGTTTCTGTCCCTGCTTGTGGCATTATTATTATATACTTTTTATTTATCTAATTTTAATTTAAATAACTTGAAATTTTTTTTATAATTTATTTTATAATATTAAGTTCATTCTCGTCGCCAATTGAGGTGTTTTCGAGTAAAACGATAATTTTTTAATATGAAAATAAGATTTATTCTTTTCAGTTGAAATGCTGAACTTATTCTATTTTTAAAACTGTACAATATAATTTCAATTCATAAAGATAAATTATATAATTAATTATAAATAGTTAGATAATTCTCAAACATAAAAATATTTACAAGATGTAACAAAATATATTACACACAGTTTTTAATTAAAACGGGATCTATTCCATCGGGACCACATGACTTGTTAACCTGAAGTGTAGTAAGTTTCATTTTAATATTGGCTACTGAAAATTTTACTGACGTTAAGTATTTTCATTGAAGTTAATTTTTGATATTTGGGGATTTTGTACAGGGGATTCAAAGACTGATTTAAAGTATTCAGAAAATAACTCAACTGCATCAATATTTTTGTCTGCACTTTTATCTTAAAAAAAAACTGAAGTTGGGATTTGCTTGTTATGTTTACTATTTTTTACATATTATGTCCAAGTGTTTTGAATTAAATACCAACGTTTTCTCTGCATTTTTAACATACTTACGATGAGAGTCTCTTATTTTGTATTTAATTGTTTGTCTTAGGCGACAAAATTCAATGTGAAAACAATTATCACCAGTTGCTTTAAACAATTGCCTTATTTTTTCCTTCTTTTTAATTAAAGATATGATATGAAATGAGAACTATCTGGGATACACTCTAGAAGTTTTCTGATTTATTGGAACGAACTGCGCAAATACACTGGACAAAATTTCATAAAATTTACAACAAGAATCATTTACATTTAAATTAGCAAAATTTACTGATCAATCTATGTTGTGTAAATATTGATTAATTAGGTTGTAATTGCATTTATTAAATAAATATTTAACCGTAAAATTTTCTATAATATAAAAATAGGCATGATGACAGATTTTGAATTTTCCTTCTATAATGTAGGTAGACGGCTACTATTTTCGAAAAAAATAATATTTCAACAAGAAAGCATAGTTTTAATACTAATTAATGTATTTTTTGCTATATAATTTGAAATAAGCGCGGAAATGCTCGAAAATGTCATGGCGTCGCTTGTGACGTAATGACTAGGTAAATACGGCTGTGTCATATGCTGAATTAAGAAAGTGAACTAAATTATTATTCTTTTCATTTGTTAAAATGAATTCTAAAGTTTACAAATGGTGTGCGGTCCCTCTGTGCAAAAACACATCAATAGCAACACCGAACAAACTATTTGTTTATGTATTGGATAATCTGTCTGTTACTTTTGATATGTAAAATATTTCTTGGGAAAAATAGACAAATGATTGAAGTGTATCCTTTCTTAATACATTTTATTTGCCAACGTTTCGACTAATTTTTAGTCTTTATCAAGGCACTGAAATTAATAAATTTATTTTTATAAATACATTCGTTATTAACCTAAAATTAACTACATACCTAAATGTTAATTTGCACACTAGAGTCAATTTATTACAACACAGCATATATATATTTGACATACAAATTTAATAATTATATTTAATATTAGAAAGATACTTTAATTTTATTTTCATGAGCAATGTCATTTATTTTTAATTATATAAAAAACTAATTTATTATTTCTTTTTTCGTGTCTTTTCGTTCGTTCGTTCGTTAATTTCGTTGGTTTGAACGTAAATCACATGTCCCTCTATTTTATCAATTTTATAGTTATGTTGTTACACTATTTGTTATTAGGCGTCAGTGTAAGTTAAAGATTATTTTCTTTGTTTAAAAGTTTTGAGTTTCTTTATATTCATTAAGTAAATTTAGATACGCATTATTTAATTTGTTTGTGTCTGTTCGATAATTTACTGTATCCAACATAGAAATATATATCATTTCGCTTACATTCCTTTTGTACTGACTTCTTTCAGTGTCCAAAATAATGGTATTTTCAAACTGGAATTCATGCTTCGTTTCAAAGTGGTGTGTAGCAAGGGCCGTTTTTCCGTCATTATATTTGTTCGTGTGACTGCAATCATTTTTGTGTTGTTTAATTCTCTTCCCTAGGTGTTGGCTCGTTTGCCCTACATAACATTTGTTGCAGGAACAAGGGATTTTATATATCACATTGCTTCTTTTTTCTTTTTCTGTTTTGTCTTTTTGTTTACTGAACAACATTTCATTTATTGTTGTAGTATTATAAAATGCTAGTTTTGACCCTGTACCTTTTAAGCATCCATCCAATTTCTGAGACAATTGTTTGATGTAAGGAAATCTGAAATATTTTATGTTGCTATTATTAACCGTGTTTTTGTTCATTACGTCTTCTTGATTTGATGTTTTGTCTGTGAATTGTGCGAAACATCTTCTAATTAGCCTTCTTGGATAGTTATTGTCAATTAATATCTTTTCTATTTTTCTATAGTTCTCCTCATGATATTTTTTATGACTTAAGTTAATACCTCTGTTTATTAAACCTTTTATTGTTCCAATCTTTTGATGCAATGGGTGGTTAGATTTGTAATTTGACATTCGACCTGTACTCATAGGTTTAGTATACCAGTTCGTGATCAGTTTCTTATCATTTGACCTTATGATTTGGACATCCAGGAATGGAATAATGCCATCTTCCTCTACTTCCATCGTAAATTGTATTTTTTTATGTATATTGTTGAAATAGTCCAGTATATTACGCAATTCTGTGTTGGGGATCAACAGTATCGTATTATCTACATATAAAAATAGCATTGGGATTTCGAATTGGGTTTTCTCACACACCATATCTAGTATATATTTCATTACTAGGTTGGCTATCGCTGGGCTAGCCGGATTGCCCATGCTAGTTCCTTCTAATTGTTGGTATATTTTGTTTTTAATACTAAAATAGCTAGAATTAAAACAATAATCAATTAATTCTATGAGGAGTAACTTTGAAATTCTTACGCACTCCTTCATGTTTTCCCAGTATTCCCAGACTCGGCCATATTGCCTCCTGACACGACCGGCAAAACTTGTCTAAAATCACCGCCGAGAACGACTACCTTGTCACCGAACAGTACATCACTACGTCCGGTCACTTCTTTCAAAAAATCGTCGATGCAATCCATTGCCCACTTAGACGCCATAGGTGCCTCGTCCCACACTATCAGATCGATGTCTCTCATGTGTGCAGCTTCGTCCGAGTCGAACGCAATTCGACACGTGGATTCTGCACGCACGTTAAGCGGCAACTTGAACGCCCGATGACAGGTCTGGCCACCCCTCAGCAATAACGACGCAATTCCAGTCCAGGCGACGGCTACGTATCTGTACCCGTCTCGTATACACGTATCCAGCAGTCTATTGTACAGGTATGTCTTGCCAGAACCTCCCGGTCTACGAAGTACAAACGATTCTCTCTTGCGTTGGGCGCCACACGTCTTCTTTCCAAAGCGCCGACAACAGCATCATAAACGGCACGCTGTCTGACGTTCAGTCATGCAATTGCCTCTTGTACGTTCTCGTCCATATTATTATCTTCTTCCGGTGCCGGCTCCTCAGGCATGCGTCGCAGTAAATAATTATCGTGGCCCGTGTTCATTTCGACGGCTAATCGTTCGTCGGCAGTCAAATCGACTGGCAGCTCCGCGTCCAATTGAAATCTGTCCAACGTGGCACCGTTCCTGGCAAGCGCAATCCTTATGTCTTAGAGAACCAAAGCCCTGATAACTCTGGCCGACAAACCGGCTATCGCGTGATAATCTTCCGCCATTCTATCGAGGTGTGCTCTGAACAGAGCCGCCGGGTTGTTGATTTCGCAATTGAGTAGCATGTAGGCGAACATGTTTCGGAATTGTCTCGGCAAATGGTATTCGGCTGCTTCTCGTAATACTCTGTCGTATTCTCCGTCATCACACAATAAATTTCGACGAATACACGCCTCCCGGTATGTTTCGCAAACGACTCGTTGTCCTGTCGCTGTGTCATCTACAGCCCGCAAATCCGCATAACACGTAGCTCCTCTGGCGTGATGCAAGAGCACGCGAAGATAAAATAGTTCCGGTATAGACGGCGGAACAAAAACAATTCTTGCGATTATTCGATCTTGTAACCGCTGCCTTCTCTTCCACACAGCCGGTCGCTACGGCCTCCGCCGAGCTGCTACGGCGACGTCATCATCTTCTGCATCATCTTCTTGGTCGTTTCTCTGCTGCTGTTGTCCGGTACAGATGAATCTTCCGTAACACTCTATATAAGTGCAACGACGGGCTTCTTGTCCAATATCGTTGTTCAAACCACGCCATCAGTGTAGTTTGCTTTGCCATAGCGATCGCCAATAATTCATCGTCGTGTCGTTCGAGACGCTCTCGTCGACAATTACCTGTTGCATATTCTCAAGATGCACCGCCAGTCGTCTGATGGCATAACTTTTCGCATGCATTTCAAAGTTTAACAACCTCCACACGACCTCGGGGCTTCCCACATAGCAACAGTCGGCGTATCTAGTTACTTCGTCGTAATTCATAACAACATCGTCGCGTCTCTCGCCGTCTAACCTACCGCAACCGGCGCTACTAGAGCTGAATCGCCTCCCTTGTTGATATATTTGTGAATATATCTGACGGTTTTATACGACGTACATCCCTCGACGTTGATATGGCATCGGTACTTCTTCAGCAGATACGGGTTATACGGAACCACCCATCGATTGTCGAAACGACGATTCGTTGAATCATCTTCGTAATAACGTCCATTGTCGGGTCTCCTGTAGATCGGCCTTCCTCTCGTCGCGTCTGAGTAGAGCGTCGTATCGCGATATTCCATCGGAAAATGTTTCACGCACATATTGTCGCGCAAACAAACCGGCCTCGGTCCAGCAACATCGCCGCCATGATATCCGTGACAGGACCGGTGTACCATGTGACGGCCCACCAACTCGTAAAGTTCCGGATCTTGTTCGCGATCTGGTATTTCGGCGAATATCGCTCTGTCAACGGTTTCAGCGTCTCTTATCTTGTCGACGTCTTGCATAGTCAGGACCAGATGAATATGCGGCAACCCACGCTTCTGAAATTCTACGGTGTACACATAACACTGAACTTTGCCAAATATCGATTTTTTAACGATGTTCTCGATTATTGTCTTGGCCTTCAGGTGAAAGACTCGAGCCACCAAATCCGGTCTGTCTTCTATCTTCTGTCCGGGCGGCAGATGATTCGTAATTTCAGGCCACGACTTGTTGCAAATTATCATTATGAAATAATCCGGTCTTCCATATCTTGCGACCATCGCCATTGCGTCCAGGTAATTATGCCGATGATTCTCGTGTCCACCGACAAACGTAGCGGGTAACTTTATCATTGTTCCGACACCTTCCCCGGCGCCGCCATTATTGCGATTTCGTTCCACGTAATCGACCATGCCCACGTACTCCTTGACAAAGAGCGTCTTCTGGTTACTTTTGATAAACCATAGTCGATCGGTCTCGACTTTTATCCAACTGTTGACCAGATACTGTTGAAACAACTTGCACCCCGCGTGAATTGGATTGTCCTCCCGGATAGCAATCCTGTACCTATAATATTGGTTCATGGTTAACTTGTTGTACCTGGCCGTTTTTCTAGCCTCCTCGTGAAGAGTGCCGCATTCGAAGCCGCTATTTCCCTCAGGAAAAAGTAACGGGAAACACATCGGGTCCGCCAACGAGTTGAGGTTCTTCAATTCTATTGGCCGATCTGCCTCCTTGTATATTCGCAGCATGACGTCGAAGGGCGGTTCCACTCCCGTGTACACCGCTGCGATTTCTGAACTTTCTACCGGCGAGTCGTATAGTCTGACTCGATCCTGAATATTACGTCTAAACACGAGCACCACGTCTTCTGCGTCCTGCCTCTGCAGCACTTCTTTCATCAGCAAAAAACCGTCAGCCACTAATCTGTTCGTCTCTCGCAGAACTGTCTCCAACGTTTCCAGCACTTCTCTACGCAACACATGCCGTCTGTCCGCCCGCATTCTTTCTTCAATTGCGCTGTCCGCGTTCAATATATAATATTGATTCAAAGTTCGTTGTCTACCTGCCGCCGGCAACGCCGGTCTAGTTCCGTAATGAACCTGACCGTGAATGTGCATGAAGCAGGCGCCGGCTCCGGTAAATCTTCGCACTGTCGTTTCGTCGTTGCCCGTGTAAAGTTGCGTCAATCGTGCATCCCAACGCACCGCTTCCACTCTAACTTTGCCGTTTTCACAACACATTACGGCGTGTCCTGCCCGGTCTCTTCTGTCGATGACCATTTCTTTTTCGAAATGTACGGCTGCGCAATGGGCACACTCGTACTACATGGCTCCACAGGTGTGCACCTCAACAATCGTGTCGGCCGTGTATCTGATAGCTATCCTTAGCAAATTCCTAGCTGGTATCCGTCGGTGTCCTGCGGGTTCTATTGCGACGTCTTGTTCGCGATCCAATGTCGCTTCGATACCAATTTCCTCGACGAATCCGATGCTTAGCGCAATGTCTCGTTCTTCCGAGTCGTACGATGTGGATATGGCGGCTTCGTGTTCGATTGTGAGTTGACTATAGTCGTCGGCAAATATTCTGTCCAAATCCTCTTGGGCGTGCTGTTGCATAAATTCTTCTTCTTCTTCTTCTTCTTCACCCCCCATGACTTCCTGCTTGACTGCGGAGATCGGCGAATCGACTGCTACGACGGGTCATTTTGTCCTTCGCACCCTAGACGATCCAGCTTCCACCAAATCGCGCTCATCGTCGACAAACATTGTATTCGCTCAGGGTCCCCTGGGAGGCGGCGGCATATACCCCGAAGACATACTGTCGTCACTGTCGCTGTAGAAGTCTTCCATTCTCGATGTAATAGGCGCGATACTTTTCTCTTTTCTCATCGGCGCCGTTTCTTCTGCGCTTCGGTCCGATTCAGATGAAATCGATATAACTCGCTCTAAACGTTTGTAACGGTCGCTGCTTTTTAGTCTATGTCAGGCCGGATCTGCTGGCCGGAGCCAGAGTTCAAGTACATAGGCAGCGATTGAAATAATAATAAAATAAAAAAAATAAAAGATTCTGGCGTATTTTCTTAAAAAAATGTTTATTAGAGAAATAAGAACTCAATACAAATATTCAAATCAAAAAAATACAAACTCGTTACAGAAATCAGTACATAAATTTTTACATAAATCAGTACATAAATCTTGACATAAATTAGTACATAAATCTTGACATAAATCAGAACCTACAGCTATCGCTTTCGCGACGTACACTTAAACACAGTGTACTAACTGTAAAAAACGGGGCAGGTACACAGCTATCGCTTTCGCGACGTACACTTAACACAGTGTACTAGCTGTGGAAGCGGGACAGGTATACACCTATCGCTTTCGCGACGTACACTTAACACAGTGTACTAACTGTGGAAACGAGACAGGTATACAGCTATCGCTTTCGCGACGTACACTTAACACAGTGCACTAACTGTGGAAACGAGACAGGTATACAGCTATCGCTTTCGCGACGTACACTTAACACAGTGTACTAACTCTGGAAACGAGACAGGTATACAGCTATCGCTTTCGCGACGTACACTTAACACAGTGTACTAACTGTGGAAACGAGACAGGTATACAGCTATCGCTTTCGCGACGTACACTTAACACAGTGTACTAACCGTACAATAGGACAGGTCGGTCTGACGGAACGGTATCAGGTAAACGGTAAACTTATAGCCAGTAATGTAACACTACTTTCATAAGCTGAGGCTTGCTTCTTAACGAGCGAGAAGCGAGTCTGATTGTAAACTGTCATGCGGACAGTTTATATATGCCTAGCTGTTCCCCCACTGCAGCGGACGTACGGTGGACGAACAGCGTATAGCTCGTGTACACGAAGTACAGTCGAACACAAACGAACGTCCGTGTGGCTTTTTATAATAACTCTCGCACAGCGGACGGCCGGTTGTGTTATTGTATCTAAACATCTTTAGATAAAACGGTTTCGATTTATTAAACGGTTTTATTAAAATTATATGTATTATATATTTCTAATACAAAATAAAAATGAATTCTGAATAAATAAATACTGTCTTTCCAGGTAACATACTTAGAAATTAAACATCACTAGTTTGATTAATATAACCACAAACAAAACACAATTCACTCGTAACGGTGCAAAAACGGATGTACCGTTACATCACTTCCCCTCTTTCGGGGTGACGATGTAGGCGCGTCGAAGAGCGCCCTGGGCAGTAAAGCGGAGGCGCCATCTCTGTTGGTCGGAGGCGATTCCACAGTAGCTCCGAGAGCTGTAGACGGCCGGATGTGGAACTTCGATACATACACCGGGTGCCGGGTGGAACGTATGAACGGCCGGAAAATCGGGGCCATAGACCGGCCCTGCGGAGGCCTGTTGGAGTGTGCCGGTTGGGAGTTGCGCTGGTTGCGGCCGTTTTGCCTTTCCCCATACATTAGCTACTGGCGGCGGTCGGGTCGGGATCCTGGTTATTCCGACCGTCGTGTTTATCGGCACCTTGGCGGGAGTTCTTGAGGTAACTGGCGCTGGGGTGGCTCGTGGAATGGCCGTGGAGGCGGGCTCCCTGACCGGCGTGGCTGGTGAGACCGGAAGTTGTTGGTCACGGGGTACGGGTTTTCTTCGTGCGGCCTGGTATTTCTCCCGTAGACCTTCTAACTTGCGGCGCTTGCGGTTGGGCGGTATTGGCTGCTCTAGCAGCGTGGCCCGTGGCGCTGGTTGCGGTGGCTGGATAGAGCGGATGGCTCGGTCCAGTTCTTCCTCGTCGATGTCCATTGGTGATGCCATTTTGTCGACTAATGACCGGGCAGGAGCTGGACATCGTCTTATATACAAAATTCGGGTAGGATTTTCAGGAACGGACAAGATCGGGTTTGTTTTTAAGTCTTGTATGTGAATGTGGCGATACCATTTCCCCTTCTCATCTCGCAAATCGACAATAACGGGCGAGATTATTCGTTTTATTGTCATCGGTCCGGTGTACTTCGGTGCCAGTTTTGCATTGAAAGCATTGGCTTTATTTGAGAGGGGGTATTCTCTTTTCCATACGACTTGACCTATACTAGGCCTCCAATCCCGTCGGCGCAAGTTATAGTGTCTTGCTTGTTTCTGGAATGAACGTGCCAGGTTAATACGTACTAACTCGTATGCTTCTTGTAACTGTCGGTGGTGTGCATTCGGTGACATGACTGTTCGAGTTGTTCGGCGGTCTTCAGGATGAATCGTTGTCAATTCGTGGCCATAATTCAGATAGGCAGGGGTGTAGCCGGTGGATTCATTCCATGCGGTGTTGAACGCGAATTGAAGTTCTGGTATTCTGGTGTCCCAATTTCTGTGGTTTCGGTTCACGTAGTGTGAAATCATTGTTTTTAGCGTTTTATTTGTCCGTTCTACTGGATTACAGTATGGTGCTTGTACTGGAGAAGTACGATGCTTGATTCCAAATGCCGTGAGAAGTTCAGCCAAAGCGTGTGACTTGAATTGTGTCCCATTGTCTGAGACGATTTCACTCGGACAACCGTGTCGATATATTATCTGATTTGCTATGGCATCAGTGATGCCGCCGGCGGTGGCGCGACGTAGAGGTCGCATCTCCACCCACTTGGTGAATCTGTCCTGCATGTTGAGCAACCATGTATGTCCGTTAGTAGATCGAGGCAAAGGTCCGACTAGGTCGACAGTGACTTTTTGCCATGGTGAGTCTACCGCACTTGCATGCATACGGCCGGCGGGGCGCTGCTGGGCTGTCTTGTGTTGAAGGCAGCTTTTACAATTCCGTACATAGTTGGCTGTTTCTCGAAACATGCCTGGCCAATAGTAGAGACGAGCCATCCTCGCGATCGTTTTTGCTACTCCCAGATGTCCAGCTGTAGCGTCGTCATGGTTGCGCTGTAAGAGTTGCTCTCGCGATTCTTTCGGTATACAGCGCTTCCATTGTTCTTCGGCAGGTACTTCGTTAAAGCTGAGATCATGGAGTATATGGCGATAGAGGTAGCCGTCTCTGAAGTCATAATCGGGAAATTTCGTAGGGTCTTCCTTGACTGCTCTACACATGCGGCGGTACCACGGACAGGTCGGTGCGGTGCGTAAAATACATACGTTTGGTTCCCGCGACAGTGCGTCAGCCACTTGGTTAAGAGACCCTCGTCTATATTGTAGGTCAAAGTCATACTGCTGTAGTTCAAAAAGCCACCGGGCAAGCCGGCCGGTAGGAGCCTCGAGTCGTTGGAGCCAGCGGAGTGATTGGTGGTCGGTGATGACTGTAAAATGATAGCCCTCTAGGTAGTCTTTCATTTTTCGGACGCCCCATACAACTGCGAGACATTCCAATTCCGTTGCGCTGTAATTTTTCTCAGCGCCGTTTAAAGTGCGGCTGGCGTAGGCGATTACTCGTTCTCCCTCTTCAAAATGTTGTGTTAGGACAGCACCTAATCCAACAGAGCTGGCATCGGTTTGCAGCGTGAACTCTCGGTTGAAATCCGGACAGGCCCAATACAGGTGCGGATATAAGAGCCTGTTTTAACTGTTGAAATGCGTTTTCTTCGGACTCTCCCCATCTCCACTTAGCATGTTTACGTGTGAGACTTGTTAACGGAGTAGATATTGTTGAGAAGTCGGCAATAAATCGTCTGTACCAGGATGCCATTCCCAAAAACTGGCGGACCTTTCGTATAGTTGTCGGTGCTGGCCAACCGGCGACGGCTTTTACTTTCTCGGGGTCGGTACGGATGCCGTCTCGGTCGATGATGTGCCCTAGGTATCGTAGTTGACTCATGCAAAAGTTGCACTTCTCAGTGTTAAGCTGTAGTTTGGCTGTTCGTAGTCGGTGAAACACTTCGGCAAGTAGACGCAGATGCTCCTGGAACGTTTTGCTGACAATTATGATATCATCTAGATAGACGAACACGTATGGCTCTAGTTCGGGGCCGAGTACACTCTCCAGACAACGTTGAAAACAAGCTGGTGCGGAATAAAGTCCAAACGGCATGACTCTGAACTGCATAAGGCCTCTCCCTGGGACGGTGAACGCTGTAATAGGTCGGCTCTCTGGTGTCAACGGTATTTGCCAGTACCCATGTTTTAAATCAATGGTGGATAGGTATTTTGCGCCGCGTAATTTATCGAGTGTAGCATTTATCATCGGTAGTGGGTACGCGTCCTTTTCTGTTACGTTATTAACCTTGCGGAAGTCAATACAAAATCGGTATCCTCCATCTTTTTTCTTTACAATGACTATTGGTGAGCTCCAGGGGCTCTGTGACGGTTCAATAATGCCATTCTTCTCCATTTCGTCTACTTCTTTATTAATTATTTCTTGCATAGCGGGGTTACGTGGTCGGTATCTTTGTTTGATGGGCGTGTCGGTTTTTAATCGTATCTGGTGTTGAATTTTATCAGTTGGCCCTTTAATATTCTCAAAGCGTTGAAATTCTTGATGTAAGAAAGTGTGCAGCTGACGGTCTTCGTCTATTGTTCGTTCGGTTAGGCCTGCTGAGATAATGCACGAAAATAGAGGCGTGGCTGGTGTTGATTCGTCGTAGAGCGGTGGTGGCGGTAGTGTTAGTCCTATTTTAGCCCACAGATCGGTTCCGATGAGTATATCACTATCCATAGTCGGTAAAATCAAAAAGTCGTGATGATACATGGTTTCACCCACTTGAATTGGCAAAGCGACTGTGCCGTTTATGACAGCGGTTGTTCCGTCAGCTAGACATATTGTACTGTTTTCTTCACATGGTAGGTATTGGTGACTCCTGGCGAGAGTTACGATTTTGTCTGATATGATGGATGTTTCTGAGCCGGAGTCTAGTAGCGCGTCAATTTTATGATGCCATAAAGAAATTTCTATATGTGGCCGCGGACGGTAGTCTATCTTGATGTCGTGTTGGGTCGGGCCTGCATACTGTGTTCCCCGACCCACCGGGCGTTTCCCGATGCTGGATGGCATTCTCTTGTCAAAAGGCCGTCTCTTCCACATACGGAGCAGAATTTTTTCGGTGTCTGACGGCAATTAAAACGTGTGTGTCCTCTTTGTTTACAACGCCAACAACAGTCTTCTCGGTTATAAACGGCAGCTAGTGTTCTACGTGTGTCAGGTGGACTGATGACAGTGTGACCAACTTTCTGTTGCTCTTTTTGTTCAAGTCGCACTGTTTCATATTCGGATGCTTGTACGTGAAGGTCTTCTATAGTACGGGTGTCCCGTCGACGTATATATAATTTATAATCGGGGTTCATATTATTATACAATCGGTCAATCTGTTCTTCTGGTGACATGCCGCCGGCCCTGCGCATTAGTGTTTGCATGGTCGCGGCGTATTTGTTAAATGGTTCGTCGGTCTTCTGGTGACGTTGCTGTATTTCACGTTCAATTTGATATCGGTGTTTATACGGAAGGTAGTGTTTCTTAAACTGGCTGGCGAAGTCTGTCCACGTATGCCACAGGTGTTTGTTATTGCGGTACCACAGGAGCGGATCACCTCGAAGCAGTTCTGGTAAACTTGCAAATAATTGTTCTATTTCATATCCATAGGCTTGACGTAGTTCTTTTATTCTCTCTAAGAAGCCAAAAGCGTCTTTGCCGTCGAAATAACATCCCCACTTACGAATTTGATTCATTGTCTTGGCGATGTCTGGTGAGGTTGGTAATGTTATGTTAGAGGACTGGCTGGGAAAGGTATTATTTAATTGTATTTCAGGTATGTCTCGGGAAGGTTTATATATTTGTTTCGGTTTAGCGCCACCGCAAGCAGCCTCCGACGGGTCGTCTCGGTAGTCATCTCGGAAAAGCTCGGGGTGCTGGTCTACGAAGGCGCTCAGTCTTCTACGGAGTTCATCAGTAGTGCCAGTTGAGTCGATGTCGTTGTCAGACAGAATTTTTATTAATCCGTCTTTGTTGAGTTGGTATATCCAGCTCTTCGTCATCTTGAAATCTACAGTTACAATCGGGAGTAAAGACACAAAAAAATAAGAAAATAAGCCAGAAATAACTAATTAATTAACGGTCCCTGTTCGGGCGCCATGTAACGGTCGCTGCTTTTTAGTCTATGTCAGGCCGGATCTGCTCGCCGGAGCCAGAGTTCAAGTACATAGGCAGCGATTGAAATAATAATAAAATAAAGAAAATAAAAGATTCTGGCGTATTTTCTTAAAAAAAAATGTTTATTAGAGAAATAAGAACTCAGTACAATATTCTAATCAACAAAAATACAAATTGGTTACATTAATCAGTACATAAATTTTTACATAAATCAATACATAAATCTTGACATAAATTAGTACATAAATCTTGACATAAATCGGAACCCACAGCTATCGCTTTCGCGACGTACACTTAACACAGTGTACTAACTGTATAAACGGGGCAGGTACACAGCTATCGCTTTCGCGACGTACACTTAACACAGTGTACTAACTGTGGGAACGAGACAGGTATACACCTATCGCTTTCGCGACGTACACTTAACACAGTGTACTAACTGTGGAAACGAGACAGGTATACAGCTATCGCTTTCGCGACGTACACTTAACACAGTGCACTAACTGTGGAAACGAGACAGGTATACAGCTATCGCTTTCGCGACGTACACTTAACACAGTGTACTAACTGTGGAAACGAGACAGGTATACAGCTATCGCTTTCGCGACGTACACTTAACACAGTGTACTAACCGTACAATAGGACAGGTCGGTATGACGGAACGGTATCAGGTAAACGGTAAACGGTAAACTTATAGCCAGTAATGTAACACTACTTTCATAAGCTGAGGCTTGCTTCTTAACGAGCGAGAAGCGAGTCTGATTGTAAACTGTCATGCGGACAGTTTATATATGCCTAGCTGTTCCCCCACTGCAGCGGACGTACGGTGGACGAACAGCGTATAGCTCGTGTACACGAAGTACAGTCGAACACAAACGAACGTCCGTGTGGCTTTTTATAATAACTCTCGCACAGCGGACGGCCGGTTGTGTTATTGTATCTAAACATCTTTAGATAAAACGGTTTCGATTTATTAAACGGTTTTATTAAAATTATATGTATTATATATTTCTAATACAAAATAAAAATGAATTCTGAATAAATAAATACTGTCTTTCCAGGTAACATACTTAGAAATTAAACATCACTAGTTTGATTAATATAACCACAAACAAAACACAATTCACTCGTAACGGTGCAAAAACGGATGTACCGTTACATACTCTCTACCAATACAAATAGGTGGAATCATGTACCACCACGATTTCATGATTTTACCGACTATGGGTAGTGATATAATCATTGGAGCCGATCTATGGGCTAAACTAGAACTAATACTACCACCACCGCCACTCTACGACGAATCGACACCAGCGACCCCTCCAATCACCTGTGAAATTTCAGAAGAAAAAGCGTTTCAACAGTTAAAACAGGCTCATATCTCCGCACCTGTATTGGCCTGTACAGATTTTAACCTACAATATAGACGAGGGTCTCTTAACCAAGTGGCTGACGCACTGCCGCGGGAACCAACCGTATGCATTACACGCACCGCACCGACCTGTCCGTGGTACCGCCGCATGTGTAGAGCAGTCAAAGAAGACCCTACGAAATTTCCCGACTATGACTTCAGAGACGGCCACCTCTATCGCCATATACTCCATGATCTCAGCTTTAACGAAGTACCTGCCAAAGAACAGTGGAAGCGCTGTGTACCGAAAGAATCGCGAAAGCAACTCTTACAGCGCAACCATGACGTCGCTGCAGCTGGACATCTGGGAGTAACCAAGACGATTACGAGGATGGCTCGACTCTACTATTGGCCAGGCATGGTTCGAGAAACAGCCAACTATGTACGGAATTGTAAAAGCTGCCTTCAACACAAGACAGCCCAGCAGCGCCCCGCCGGCCGTATGCATGCAAGTATGGTAGATTCCCCATGGCAAAAAGTCACTATCGACCTAGTCGGACCTTTGCCTCGATCTACCAACGGACATACATGGTTGCTCAACATGCAGGACAGATTCACCAAGCGGGTGGAGATGCGACCTCTACGTCGCGCCACCGTCGGCGGCATCACTGATGCAATAGAAAATCAGATAATACATCGACACGGTTGTCCAAGTGAAATCGCCTCAGTCAACGAGACGCAATTTAAATCTCACGTTTTGGCTCAACCACTCACAGCGTTTGAAATCAAGCACCGCACCTCTCCAGTACAAGAACCACAGTATAACTCGGTAAAACGGGCCAACAAAACGTTAAAAACAAATCCTGACTTTTCCGATCCTGACAATCCTACCCGGAATTTGTATATAAACCGTCTGCACGGCAGTCACAGACCGCCACCAGTAGCTTCCTCATCAAGGAAGACCAGTCAGTCGCAATCACCGCGACCGCCACCAGTAGCTTCCTTATCAAGGAAGGCCAGTCATCCGCCATCACCGCGACCGCCACCAGAGCTTCCTCATCGAGGAAGGCCAGTCAGTCGCAATCAGCGCGACCACCAGCCAGTACACCGCAACCGGACTCCGCAGGGCCGAGCTATGGTCCCCATCCACCGTCCGCCCAGACCTACCGCCCGGCGCCAGGCATATGCTTTGACGTTCCGCACCGAGCCGTCTACGGCTGTCGCCTTCGACCAGCAAGTTTGACTTCTACGTTTCACCGGCCAGGGCACCCTTCAGCGAGCCCACTCCGAAGGGGGGACGGTAATGTAACGGTACGTCATTTGTACCGTTCCTAAAAACTGAATTCGGTTTTGTTTTGTGTTTTAAAACAAGTGTTTGTGATTCCTGTTCAAAAGTGATACTTACTTTTGTGTTTAAAGAAGTGTCTAAAACAGTGTTTAGAGTATTTTTCTAACAAAGCTGTTAAAACCAGAAAGCGTTTAGTTCTGTAATGATTAGATACTATAACACAACCGGCCGTCCGCTGTGCGAGAGCTATTATAAAAAGCCACACGGACGTTCGTTTGTGTTCGACCGTACTTCGAGTACGCGAGCTATACGCTGTTCGTTCACGGTACGTCCGCTGCAGTGGGGGAACAGCTAGGCATATATAAACTATCCGCATGGCAGTTTACAATGAGACTCGCTTCTCGCTCGTTAAGAAGCAAGCCTCACCTTATGAAAGTAGTATTACTGGCTATAAGAATACCGTTTACCGTTTACCTGATACCGTTCCGTCATACCGACCTGTCTCATTTCCACAGTTAGTACACTGTGTTAAGTGTACGTCGCGAAAGCGATAGCTGTATACCTGTCTCGTTTCCACAGTTAGTACACTGTGTTAAGTGTACGTCGCGAAAGCGATAGCTGTATACCTGTCTCGTTTCCACAGTTAGTGCACTGTGTTAAGTGTACGTCGCGAAAGCGATAGCTGTGTACCTGCTCCGTTTATACAGTTAGTGCACTGTGTTAAGTGTACGTCGCGAAAGCGATAGCTGTATACCTGTCTCGTTCCCACAGTTAGTACACTGTGTTAAGTGTACGTCGCGAAAGCGATAGCTGTGTACCTGCCCCGTTTATACAGTTAGTACACTGTGTTAAGTGTACGTCGCGAAAGCGATAGCTGTAGGTTCCGATTCATGTCAAGATTTATGTACTAATTTATGTCAAGACTTATGTACTGATTTATGTAAAAATTTATGTGCTGATGTTTGTAACGAATATTGTATTGAATTCTTATTTCTCTAATAAACATTTTTTTTTTTAAGAAAATACGCCAGAATCTTTTATTTTCTTTATTTTATTATTATTTCAATCGCTGCCTATGTACTTGAACTCTGGCTCCGGCGAGCAGATCCAGCCTGACTGTCGTCACTGTCGCTGTAGAAGTCTTCCATTCTCGATGTAATAGGCGCGATACTTTTCCCTTTTCTCATCGGCGCCGTTTCTTCTGCGCTTCGGTCCGATTCAGATGAAATCGATATAGCTCGCTCTAAACGTTTATCTACGCTAGCTCGTTCTTCTCGGTTGACGACGACCCTTACTTCTCGCGACAAATTGTATCTCGCCGCCATGTCTTCTCGTAGCCGTTTATCGAAGCAATCTTTCTCTTCCGCCCCCACGATGACGACAACTTCCCGCGACACTCCGTGTTCAGCTCTCATCTCTGCTCGGCGCTTCCTGCTGAGTCCTGCATTCCGTCCGGTGTCCATGTTCTTCTACGTTGCTATAAAATGATCTGAAAACCAAACTAAAACAGAAAACAAAAAGAGCACAGGCAATTTAATATTGGAATTGTTGATGTTCGGACGTGTTTTTCTACAGCTCTTGCTTAATATTAATTTTTAGAAGAGTTTTAAGTAAAATTAATTTATTAATTAATTAATCAATTAGTATAATCCGTGTAGCTGAAGTTAAACCTATGTGGTGAAAATTTGAAAATAGAAAAACCGTGTAGTATAAATAACATAGTTAAGTGATAATTACGAATTATAAACAAAACAATTCCAGATATGGTTGCCGATAGGCATTTCAAATATAAGCGCTGATAGGCATTTCAGATGTAGTTTCCGATAGGCATTTCAAAAATTGGTGCCGATAGGCATTTCAGATATAGGTGACGATAGGCATTTCAAATATAGAAGCCGATAGGCATTTCAGATATGGTTGCCGATAGGCATTTCAAATATAGGTGCTGATAGGCATTTCAGATGTAGTTTCCGATAGGCATTTCAAAAATAGGTGCCGATAGGCATTTCAGATATAGGTGCCGATAGGCATTTCAGATATAGTTGCCGATTGACATTTAATTAATAGGTGCCGATAGGCATTTCAGATATAGAGGCCGATAGGCATTTCAAATATAGGTGTCGATAGGCATTTCAGATATGGTTGCCGATAGGCATTTCAAATATAGGTGCTGATAGGCATTTCAGATGTAGTTTCCGATAGGCATTTCAAAAATAGGTGCCGATAGGCATTTCAGATATAGGTGCCGATAGGCATTTCAGATATAGTTGCCGATTGGCATTTTAAAAATAGGTGCTGATAGGCATTTTAGATGTAGTTTCCGATAGGCATTTCAAAAATAGGTGCCGATAGGCATTTCAGATATAGGTGCCGATAGGCATATCAGATATAGTTGCCGATAGGCATTTAAAATATAGGTGCCGATAGGCATTTTAAATATAGGTTTCGATAGGCATTTCAGATATAAATGCCGAAAGGCATTTCAGATATAGGTGCCGATAGGCATTTCTGATGTGGTTGCCGATAGGCATTTCAAATATAGGTGCTGATAGGCATTTCAGATGTAGTTTTCGATAGGCATTTCAAATCGGAAACTACTTCTGAAATGCCTATCAGCACTTATATTTGAAATGCCTATTGGCCTCTATATCTGAAATGCCTATCGGCACCTGTTTTTAAAATGCCAATCGGCAACTATATCTGAAATGCCTATCGGCACCTATATTTGAAATGCCTATCGGCTTCTATATCTGAAATGCCTATCGGCACCTATTTTTAAAATGCCAATTGGAAACTATATCTGAAAGGCCTATCGGCACCTATATCTGAAATGCCTATCGGCACCTATTTTTGAAATGCTTTTCGGAAACTACATCTGAAATGCCTATCTTCTCCTATATTTGAAATGCCTATCGGCAACCATATCTGAAATGCCTATCGACACCTATATTTGATATACCTATCGGCCTCTATATCTGAAATGCCTATCGGCACCTGTTTTTAAAATGCCAATCGGCAACTATATCTGAAATGCCTATGGGCACCTATATCTGAAATGCCTATCGGCATCAATTTTTGAAATGCCTATCGGAAACTACATCTGAAATGCCTATCAGCACCTATATTTGAAATGCCTGTCGGCAACCATATCTGAAATGCCTATCGACACCTATATTTGAAATACCTATCGGCTTCTATATCTGAAATGCCTATCGGCACCTATTTTTAAAATGCCAATCGGCAACTATATCTGAAATGCCTATCGGCACCTATATCTGAAATGCCTATCGGCACCTATATCTGAAATGCCTATCGGCACCAATTTTTGAAATGCCTATCGGAAAATACATCTGAAATGCCTATCAGCACCTATATTTGAAATGCCTATCGGCAACCATATCTGGAATGCTTATCGGCACCTATATTTGAAATGCCTATCGGCTTCTATATCTGAAATGCCTATCGGCGCCTATTTTTAAAATGCCAATCGGCAACTATATCTGAAATGCCTATCGGCACCTATATCTAAAATGCCTATCGGCACCTATTTTTGAAATGCCTATCGGAAACTACATCTGAAATGCCTATCAGCACCTATATTTGAAATGCCTATTGGCAGCCATATCTGGAATGCCTATCGGCACCTATATTTGAAATGCCTATTGGCTTCTATATCTGGAATGCCTATCGGCACCTATTTTTAAAATACCAATCGGCAACTATATCTGTAATGCCTATCGGTACCTATATCTAAAATGCCTATCAACACATATTTTTGAAATGCCTATCGGAAACAACATCTGAAATGCCTATCAGCACCAATATTTGAAATGCCCATCGGCAACCATATCTGAAATGCCTATCAACACCTATATTTGAAATACCTATCGGCTTCTATAACTGAAATGCCTATCGGCAACTATTTTTAAAATGCCAATCGGCAACTATATCTGAAATGCCTATCGGCACCTATATTTGATATGCCTATCGGCACCAATTTTTGAAATGCCTATCAGCACCTATATTTGAAATGCCTATCGGCAACCATATCTGGAATGCCTATCGGCACCTATATTTGAGATGTCTATCGGCTTCTATATCTGAAATGCCTATCGGCACCTATTTTGAAAATGCCAATCGGCAACTATATCTGAAATGCCTATCGGCACCTATATCTGAAATGCCTATCGGCACCAATTTTTTAAATGCCTATCGGAAACTACATCTGAAATGCCTATCAGCACCTATATTTGAAATGCCTATCGGCAACCATATCTGGAATGCCTATCGGCACATCTATTTGAAATGCCTATCGGCTTCTATATCTGAAATGCCTATCGGCACCTATTTTTAAAATGCCAATCGGCAACTATATCTGAAGTGCCTATCGGCACCTATATCTGAAATGCCTATCTGCACCTATTTTTTAAAAGCCTATCAGCACCTATATTTGAAATGCCTATCGGCAACCACATCAGAAATGCCTATCGACACCTATATTTGAAATGCCTATCGGCACCTATATTTTAAATGCCTATCGGCAACTATATCTGATATGCCTATCGGCACTTATATCTGAAATGCCTATCGGCACCTATTTTTGAAATGCCTATCGGAAACTACATCTAAAATGCCTATCGACATTTATTTTTAATTTGCCAATCGGCAACTCTATCTGAAATACCTATCGGCACCTATATCTGAAATGCCTATCGGCACCTATTTTTGAAATGCCTATCGGAGACTACATCTGAAATGCCTTCCAGCACCTATATTTGAAATGCCTATCGGCAACCATATCTAAAATGCCTATAGACACCTATATTTGAAATACCTATCGGCTTCT
The DNA here is from genome assembly GCA_034508555.1 of Venustoraphidia nigricollis. Taxonomy (NCBI): domain Eukaryota; kingdom Metazoa; phylum Arthropoda; class Insecta; order Raphidioptera; family Raphidiidae; genus Venustoraphidia; species Venustoraphidia nigricollis. The sequence goes on from JAVRKA010000330.1 coordinate 131,913, forward strand.
ATATCTGAAATGCCTATCGACACCTATTTTTAAAATGCCAATCGGCAACTATATCTGAAATGCCTATCAGCACCCATATCTGAAATGCTTATCGGCACCAATTTTTGAAATGCCTATCGGAAACTACATCTGAAATGCCTATCAGCACTTATATTTGAGATGCCTATCGGCAACCATATCTGATATGCCTATCGGCACCTATATTTGAAATGCCTATCGGCTTCTATATCTAAAAATGCCTATCGGCACCTATTTTTAAAATGCCAATCGGCAACTATATCTGAAATGCCTATCGGCACCTATATCTGAAATGCCTATCGGCACTTATTTTTTAAATGCCTTTTGGAAACTAAATCTGAAATGCCTATCTGCTCCTATATTTGAAATGCCTAGCGGCAACCATATCTGAAATGCCTATCGACACCTATATTTGAAATACCTATCGGCTTCTATATCTGAAATGCCTATCGGCACCTGTTTTTAAAATGCCAATCGGCAACTATATCTGAAATGCCTATCGGCACCTATATCTAAAATGCCTATCAACACATATTTTTGAAATGCCTATCGGAAACAACATCTGAAATGCCTATCAGCACCAATATTTGAAATGCCCATCGGCAACCATATCTGAAATGCCTATCAACACCTATATTTGAAATACCTATCGGCTTCTATATCTGAAATGCCTATCGGCAACTATTTTTAAAATGTTATCGGCAACTATATCTGAAATGCCTATCGGCACCTATATTTGATATGCCTATCGGCTTCTATATCTGAAATGCCTATCGGCACCTATTTTTAAAATGCCAATCGGCAACTATATCTGAAATACCTATCGGCACCTATATCTGAAATGCCTATCGGCACCAATTTTTTAAATGCCTATCGGAAACTACATCTGAAATGCCTATCAGCACCTATATTTGAAATGCCTATCGGCAACCATATCTGGAATGCCTATCGGCACCTCTATTTGAAATGCCTATCGGCTTCTATATCTGAAATGCCTATCGGCACCTATTTTTAAAATGCCAATCGGCAACTATATCTGAAGTGCCTATCGGCACTTATATCTGAAATGCCTATCTGCACCTATTTTTTAAATGCCTATCGAAAACTACATCTGAAATGCCTATCAGCACCTATATTTGAAATGCCTATCGGCAACCACATCAGAAATGCCTATCGGCACCTATATCTGAAATGCCTTTCGGCAACCATATCTGGAATGCCTATCGGCACCTATATTTGAGATGCCTATCGGCTTCTATATCTGAAATGCCTATCGGCACCTATTTTTAAAATGCCAATCGGCAACTATATCTGAAATGCCTATCGGCACCTATATCTGAAATGCCTATCGGCACCAATTTTTGAAATGCCTATCAGCACCTATATTTGAAATGCCTATCGGCAACCATATCTGGAATGCCAATCGGCACCTATATTTGAGATGTCTATCGGCTTCTATATCTGAAATGCCTATCGGCACCTATTTTTAAAATGCCAATCGGCAACTATATCTAAAATGCCTATCGGCACCTATATCTGAAATGCCTATCGGCACCAATTTTTTAAATGCCTATCGGAAACTACATCTAAAATGCCTATCAGCACCTATATTTGAAATGCCTATCGGCAACCATATCTGGAATGCCTATCGGCACATCTATTTGAAATGCCTATCGGCTTCTATATCTGAAATGCCTATCGGCACCTATTTTTAAAATGCCAATCGGCAACTATATCTGAAGTGCCTATCTGCACCTATTTTTTAAATGCCTATCAGCACCTATATTTGAAATGCCTATCGGCAACCACATCAGAAATGCCTATCGGCACCTATATCTGAAATGCCTTTCGGCATTTATATCTGAAATGCCTATCGACACCTATATTTGAAATGCCTATCGGCACCTATATTTTAAATGCCTATCGGCAACTTTATCTGATATGCCTATCGGCACCTATATCTGAAATGCCTATCGGCACCTATTTTTGAAATGCCTATCGGCACCTATTTTTTAAATGCCTATCGGAGACTACATCTAAAACGCCTTACAGCACCTATATTTGAAATGCCTATCGGCAACCATATCTGAAATGCCTATAGACACCTATATTTGAAATATCTATCGGCTTCTATATCTGAAATGCCTATCGGCACCTATTTTTAAAATGCCAATCGGCAACTATATCTGAAATGCCTATCAGCACCTATATCTGAAATGCCTATCGGCACCAATTTTTGAAATGCCTATCGGAAACTACATCTGAAATGCCTATCAGCACCTATATTTGAAATGCCTATCGCCAACCATATCTGGAATGCCTATCGGCACCTATATTTAAATGCCTATCGGCTTCTTTATCTGAAATTCCTATCGACACCTATTTTTAAAATGCCAATTGGCAACTATATCTGAAATGCCTATAGGCACATATATCTGAAATGCCTATCGGTACCTATTTTTGAAATGCCTATCGGAAACTACATCTGAAATGCCTATCAGCACTTATATTTGAGATGCCTATCGGCAACCATATCTGATATGCCTATCGGCACCTATATTTGAAATACCTATCGGCTTCTATATCTGAAATGCCTATCGGCACCTGTTTTTAAAATGCCAATCGGCAACTATATCTGAAATGCCTATCGGCACTTATTTTTTAAATGCCTTTTGGAAACTAAATCTGAAATGCCTATCTGCTCCTATATTTGAAATGCCTAGCGGCAACCATATCTGAAATGCCTATCGACACCTATATTTGAAATACCTATCGGCTTCTATATCTGAAATGCCTATCGGCACCTGTTTTTAAAATGCCAATCGGCAACTATATCTGAAATGCCTATCGGCACCTATATCTGAAATGCCTATCGGCATCAATTTTTGAAATGCCTATCGGAAACTACATCTAAAATGCCTAACAGCACCTATATTTGAAATGTTTATCGGCAACCATATCTGGAATGCCTATCGGTACCTATATTTGAAATGCCTATCGACACCTATATCTGAAATGCCTATCGGCACCTATTTTTGAAATGCCTATCGTAAACTACATCTGAAATGCCTATCAGCACCTATATTTGAAATGCCTATCGGCCACCATATCTGAAATGCCTATCGACACCTATATTTGAAATACCTATCGGCTTCTATATCTGAAATGCCTATCGGCACCTATTTTAAAATGCCAATCGGTAACTATATCTGAAATGCCTATCGGCACCTATATCTGAAATGCCTATCGGCACCAATTTTTGAAATCCCTATCGGAAACTACATCTGTAATGCCTATCAGCACCTATATTTGAAATGCCTATCGGCAACCATATCTGGAATGCCTATCGGCACCTATATTTGAAATGCCTATCGGCTTCTATATCTAAAATGCCTATCGACACCTATTTTTAAAATGCCAATCAGCAACTATATCTGAAATGCCTATCGGCACCTATATCTGAAATGCCTATCGGCACCTATTTTTGAAATGATTTTCGGAAACTACATCTGAAATGCCTATCTGCTCCTATATTTGAAATGCCTATCGGCAACCATATCTGAAATGCCTATCGACACCTATATTTGAAAAAAATATCGGCTTCTATATCTGAAATGCCTATCGGCACCTGTTTTTAAAATGCTAATCGGCAACTATATCTGAAATGCCTATCGGCACCTATATCTGAAATGCCTATCGGCATCAATTTTTGAAATGCCTATCGGCAACCATATCTGGTATGCCTATCGGCACCTATATTTGAAATGCCTATCAGCTTCTATATCTGAAATGCCTATCGGCACCTATTTTTAAAATGCCAATTGGCAACTATATCTGAAATGCCTATCGGCACCTATATCTGAAATGCCTATCGGCACCTATTTTTGAAATGCCTATCGGAAACTACATCTTAAATGCCTATCAGCACCTATATTTGAAATGCTTATCGGCAATTATATCTGGAATGCCTATCGGCACCTATATTTGAAATGCCTATCGGCTTCTATATCTGAAATGCCTATCGGCACCTATTTTTAAAATGCCAATCGGTAACTATATCTGAAATGCTTATCGGCACGTATATCCGAAATACCTATCGGCACCAATTTTTGAAATGCCTATCGGAAAATACATCTGGAATGCCTATCAGCACCTATATTTGAAATGCCTATCTCCAACCATATCTGGAATGCCTATCGGCACCTATATTTGAAATGCCTATCGGCTTCTATATCTGAAACGCCTATCGACACCTATTTTTAAAATGCCAATCGGCAACTATATCTGAAATGCCTATCGGCACCTATATCTGAAATGCCTATCGGCACCTATTTTTGAAATGCCTATCGGAAACTACATCTGAAATGCCTATCAGCACCTATATTTGAAATGCCTATCGGCAACCATATCTAAAATGCCTATCGACACCTATATTAGAAATACCTATCGGCTTCTATATCTGAAATGCCTATCAACACCTATTTTTAAAATGCCAATCGGCAACTATATCTGAAATGCCTATCGGCACCTATATCTGAAATGCCTATCGGTACCAATTTTTGAAATGCCTATCGGAAACTACATCTGAAATGCCTATCAGCATCTATATTTGAAATGCCTATCGGCAACCATATCTGGAATGCTTATCGGCACCTATATTTGAAATGCCTATCGGCTTCTATATCTGAAATTCCTATCGGCACCTATTTTTAAAATGCCAATCGGCAACTATATCTGAAATGCCTATCAGCACCTATATTTGAAATGCCTATCGGCAACTATATCTGGAATGCCTATCGGCACCTATATTTGAAACGCCTATCGGCTTCTATATCTAAAATGGCTATCGGCACCTATTTTTAAAATGGCTATCGGCAACTATATCTGAAATGCCTATCGGCACCTATATCTGAAATGCCTATCGGCACCTATTTTTGAAATGCCTATCGGAAACTACATCTGAAATGCCTATCAGCACCTATACTTGAAATGCCTATCGGCATCCATATCTGGAATGCCTATCGGCACCTATATTTGAAATGCCTATCGGCTTCTATATCTGAAATGCCTATCGGCACCTATTTTTAAAATGCCAATCGGCAACTATATCTGTAATGCCTATCGGCACCTATATCTGAAATGCCTATCGGCACCTATATTTGAAATACCTAGCGGCTTCTATATCTGAAATGCCTATCGGCACATATTTTTAAAATGCCAATCGGCAACTATATCTGAAATGCCTATCGGCACCTATATCTGAAATGCCTATCGGCACCAATTTTTGAAATGCCTATCGGAAACTACATCTGAAATGCCTATCAGCACCTATATTTGAAATGCCTATCGGCAATTATATCTGGAATGTCTATCGGCACCTATATTTGAAATGCCTATCGGCTTCTATATCTGAAATGCCTATCGGCACATATTTTTAAAATGCCAATCGGCAACTATATCTGAAATGCCTATCGAGACCTATATCTGAAATGCCTATCGGCACCTATTTTTGAAATGCCTATCGGAAACTACATCTTAAATGCCTATCAGCACCTATATTTGAAATGCCTATCGGCAACCATATCTGGAATGCCTATAGGCACCTCTATTTGAAATGCCTATCGGCTTCTATATCTGAAATGCCTATCGGCACCTATATCTGAAATGCCTATCGGCACCTATTTTTGAAATGCTTTTCGGAAACTACATCTGATATGCCTATCTGCTCCTATATTTGAAATGCCTATCGGCAACCATATCTGAAATGCCTATCGACACCTATATTTGAAATACCTATCGGCCTCTATATCTGAAATGCCTATCGGCACCTATATCTGAAATGCCTATCGGCATTAATTTTTGAAATGCCTATCGGAAACTACATCTGAAATGCCTATCATCACCTATATTTGAAATGCCTATCGGCAACCATATCTGAAATGCCTATCGACACCTATATTTGAAATACCTATCGGCTTCTATATCTGAAATGCCTATCGGCACCTATTTTTAAAATGCCAATCGGTAACTATATCTGAAATGCCTATCGGCACCTATATCTAAAATGCCTATCGGCACCAATTTTTGAAATGCCTATCGGAAACTACATCTGGAATGCCTATCAGCACCTATATTTGAAATGCCTGTCAGCAACCATATCTGGAATGCCTATCGGCACCCATATTTGAAATGCCTATCGGCTTCTATATCTGAAATGCCTATTGACACCTATTTTTAAAATGCCAATCGGCAACTATATCTGAAATGCCTGTCGGCACCTATATCTGAAATGCCTATCGGCATTAATTTTTGAAATGCCTATCGGAAACTACATCTGAAATGCCTATCAGCACCTATATTTGAATTGCCTATCGGCAACCATATCTGAAATGCCTATCGACACCTATATTTGAAATACCTATCGGCTACTATATCTGAAATGCCTATCGGAACCTATTTTTAAAATGCCAATCAGAAACTATATCTGAAATGCCTATCGGCACCTATTTTTAAAATGCCAATCGGCAACTATATCTGAAATGCCTATCGGCACCTATATCTGAAATGCCCATCGGCACCAATTTTTGAAATGCCTATCGGAAACTACATCTAAAATGCCTATCAGCACCTATATTTGAAATGCCTATCGGCAACCATATCTGGAATGCTTATCGGCACCTATATTTGAAATGCCTATCGGCTTCTATATCTGAAATGCCTATCGGCACCTATTTTTAAAATGCCAATCGGCAACTATATCTGAAATGCCTATCGGCACCTATATCTAAAATGCCTATCGGCACCTATTTTTGAAATGCCTATCGGAAACTACATCTGAAATGCCTATCAGCACCTATATTTGAAATGCCTATCGGCAACCATATCTGGAATGCCTATCGGCACCTATATCTGAAATGCCTATCGGCACCTATATCTGAAATGCCTATCGGCACCTATTTTTGAAATGCCTATCGGAAACTACATCTGAAATGCCTATCAGCACCTATATTTGAAATGCCTATCGGCAACCATATCTGAAATGCCTATCGGCACCTATATCTGAAATGCCTATCGGCATCAATTTTTGAAATGCCTATCGGAAACTACATCTGGAATGCCTATCAGCACCTATATTTGAAATGCCTATCGGCAACCATATCTGGAATGCCTATCGGCACCTATATTTGAAATGCCTATCGGCTTCTATATCTGAAATGCCTATCGGCACCTATATCTGAAATGCCTATCGGCACCAATTTTTGAAATGCCTATCGGAAACTACATCTGAAATGCCTATCAGCACCTATATTTGAAATGCCTATCGGCAACCACATCAGATATGCCTATCGGCACCTATATCTGAAATGCCTTTAGGCATTTATATCTGAAATGCCTATCGACACCTATATTTGAAATGCCTATCGGCACCTATATTTTAAATGCCTATCGGCAACTATATCTGATATGCCTATCGGCACCTATATCTGAAATGCCTATCGGCACCTATTTTTGAAATGCCTATCGGAAACTACATCTAAAATGCCTATCGGCACCTATTTTTAAAATGCCAATCGGCAACTATATCTGAAATGCCTATCGGCACCTATATCAGGAATGCCTATCGGCACCTATTTTTGAAATGCCTATCGGAAACTACATCTGAAATGCCTATCAGTACCTATAATTGAAATGCCTATCGGCAACCATATCTGAAATGCCTATCAACACCTATATTTGAAATACCTATCGGCTTCTATATCTGAAATGCCTATCGGCACCTATTTTTAAAATGCCAATCGGCAACTATATCTGAAATGCCTATCGGCACCTATATCTGAAATGCCTATTGGCACCAATTTTTGAAATGCCTATCGGAAACTACATCTGAAATGCCTATCAGCACCTATATTCGAAATGCCTATCGGCAACCATATCTGGAATGCCCATCGGCATCTATATTTGAAATGCCTATCGGCTTCTATATCTGAAATGCCTATCGACACCTATTTTTAAAATGCCAATTGGCAACTATATCTGAAATGCCTATCGGCACCTATATCTGAAATGCCTATCGGTACCTATTTTTGAAATGCCTATCGGAAACTTCTTCTGAAATGCCTATCAGCACTTATATTTGAAATGCCTATCGGCAACCATATCTGGAATGCCTATCGGCACCTATATTTGAAATACATATCGGCTTCTATATCTGAAATGCCTATCGGCACCTATTTTTAAAATGCCAATCGGAAACTATATCTGAAATGCCTATCGGCACCTATATCTGAAATGCCTATCGGCACCTATATCTGAAATGCCTATCGGCACCTATTTTTGAAATGCTTTTCGGAAACTACATCTGAAATGCCTATCTGCTCCTATATTTGAAATGCCTATCGGCAACCATATCTGAAATGCCTATCGACACCTATATTTGAAATACCTATCGGCCTCTATATCTAAAATGCCTATCGGCACCTGTTTTTAAAATGCCAATCGGCAACTATATCTGAAATGCCTATCGGCACCTATATCTGAAATGCCTATCGGCATTAATTTTTGAAATGCCTATCGGAAACTACATCTGAAATGCCTATCAGCACCTATATTTGAAATGCCTATCGGCAACCATATCTGAAATGCCTATCGACACCTATATTTGAAATACCTATCGGCTTCTATATCTGAAATGCCTATCGGCACCTATTTTTAAAATGCCAATCGGCAACTATATCTGAAATGCCTATCGGCACCTATATCTAAAATGCCTATCGGCACCTATTTTTGAAATGCCTATCGGAAACTACATCTGAAATGTCTATCAGCACCTATATTTGAAATGCCTATCGGAAACTACATCTGAAATGCCTATCAGCACCTATATTTGAAATGCCTATCGGCAACCATATCTGAAATGCCTATCGACACCTATATTTGAAATACCTATCGGCTTCTATATCTGAAATGCCTATCGGCACCTATTTTTAAAATGCCAATCGGCAACTATATCTGAAATGCCTATCGGCACCTATATCTAAAATGCCTATCAGCACCTATATTTGAAATGCCTATCGGCAACCATATTTGTAATGCCTATCGGCACATATTTTTAAAATGCCAATCGGCAACTATATCTGAAATGCCTATCGGCACCTATATCTGAAATGCCTATCGGCACCTATTTTTGAAATGCCTATCGGAAACTACATCTGAAATGCCTATCAGCACCAATATTTGAAATGCCCATCGGCAACCATATCTGAAATGCCTATCAACACCTATATTTAAATACCTATCGGCTTCTATATCTAAAATGCCTATCGGCAACTATTTTTAAAATGCCAATCGGCAACTATATCTGAAATGCCTATCGGCACCTATATCTGATATGCCTATCGGCACCAATTTTTGAAATGCCTATCGGAAACTACATCTGAAATGCCTATCATCACCTATATTTGAAATGCCTATCGGCAACCATATCTGGAATGCCTATCGGCACCTATATTTGAAATGCCTATCGGCTTCTATATCTGATATGCCTATCGGCACCTATTTTTAAAATGATAATCGGCAAATATATCTGTAATGCCTATCGGCACCTATATCTAAAATGCCTATCAGCACATATTTTTGAAATGCCTATCGGAAACTACATCTGAAATGCCTATCAGCACCAATATTCGAAATGCCCATCGGCAACCATATCTGAAATGCCTATCAACACCTATATTTAAATACCTATCGGCTTCTATATCTAAAATGCCTATCGGCAACTATTTTTAAAATGCCAATCGGCAACTATATCTGAAATGCCTATCGGCACCTATATCTGATATGCCTATCGGCACCAATTTTTGAAATGCCTATCGGAAACTACATCTGAAATGCCTATCAGCACCTATATTTGAGATGCCTATCGGCTTCTATATCTGAAATGCCTATCGGCACCTATTTTTAAAATGCCAATCGGCAAATATATCTGAAATGCCTATCGGCACCTATATCTGAAATGCCTATCGGCACAAATTTTTTTAATGCCTATCAGAAACTACATCTGAAATGCCTATCAGCACCTATATTTGAAATGCCTATCGGCAACCATATCTGGATTGCCTATCGGCACCTCTATTTGAAATGCCTATCGGCAACCAAATCTGGAATGCCTATCGGCACCTATTTTTAAAATGCCAATTGGCAACTATATCTGAAATGCCTATCGGCACCTATATCTAAAATGCCTATCGGTACCTATTTTTGAAATGCCTATAGGAAACTACATCTGAAATGCCTATCAGCACTTATATTTAAAATGCCTATCGGCAACCATATCTGGAATGCCTATCGGCACCTATATTTGAAATGCCTATCGGCTTCTATATCTGAAATGCCTATCGGCACCTATATCTGAAATGCCTATCGGCACCTATTTTTGAAATGATTTTCGGAAACTACATCTGAAATGCCTATCTGCTCCTATATTTGAAATGCCTATCGGCAACCATATCTGAAATGCCTATCGACACCTATATTTGAAAAAAATATCGGCTTCTATATCTGAAATGCCTATCGGCACCTGTTTTTAAAATGCTAATCGGCAACTATATCTGAAATGCCTATCGGCACCTATATCTGAAATGCCTATCGGCATCAATTTTTGAAATGCCTATCGGCAACCATATCTGGTATGCCTATCGGCACCTATATTTGAAATGCCTATCAGCTTCTATATCTGAAATGCCTATCGGCACCTATTTTTAAAATGCCAATTGGCAACTATATCTGAAATGCCTATCGGCACCTATATCTGAAATGCCTATCGGCACCTATTTTTGAAATGCCTATCGGAAACTACATCTTAAATGCCTATCAGCACCTATATTTGAAATGCTTATCGGCAATTATATCTGGAATGCCTATCGGCACCTATATTTGAAATGCCTATCGGCTTCTATATCTGAAATGCCTATCGGCACCTATTTTTAAAATGCCAATCGGTAACTATATCTGAAATGCTTATCGGCACGTATATCCGAAATACCTATCGGCACCAATTTTTGAAATGCCTATCGGAAAATACATCTGGAATGCCTATCAGCACCTATATTTGAAATGCCTATCTCCAACCATATCTGGAATGCCTATCGGCACCTATATTTGAAATGCCTATCGGCTTCTATATCTGAAACGCCTATCGACACCTATTTTTAAAATGCCAATCGGCAACTATATCTGAAATGCCTATCGGCACCTATATCTGAAATGCCTATCGGCACCTATTTTTGAAATGCCTATCGGAAACTACATCTGAAATGCCTATCAGCACCTATATTTGAAATGCCTATCGGCAACCATATCTAAAATGCCTATCGACACCTATATTAGAAATACCTATCGGCTTCTATATCTGAAATGCCTATCAACACCTATTTTTAAAATGCCAATCGGCAACTATATCTGAAATGCCTATCGGCACCTATATCTGAAATGCCTATCGGTACCAATTTTTGAAATGCCTATCGGAAACTACATCTGAAATGCCTATCAGCATCTATATTTGAAATGCCTATCGGCAACCATATCTGGAATGCTTATCGGCACCTATATTTGAAATGCCTATCGGCTTCTATATCTGAAATTCCTATCGGCACCTATTTTTAAAATGCCAATCGGCAACTATATCTGAAATGCCTATCAGCACCTATATTTGAAATGCCTATCGGCAACTATATCTGGAATGCCTATCGGCACCTATATTTGAAACGCCTATCGGCTTCTATATCTAAAATGGCTATCGGCACCTATTTTTAAAATGGCTATCGGCAACTATATCTGAAATGCCTATCGGCACCTATATCTGAAATGCCTATCGGCACCTATTTTTGAAATGCCTATCGGAAACTACATCTGAAATGCCTATCAGCACCTATATTTGAAATGCCTATCGGCATCCATATCTGGAATGCCTATCGGCACCTATATTTGAAATGCCTATCGGCTTCTATATCTGAAATGCCTATCGGCACCTATTTTTAAAATGCCAATCGGCAACTATATCTGTAATGCCTATCGGCACCTATATCTGAAATGCCTATCGGCACCTATATTTGAAATACCTAGCGGCTTCTATATCTGAAATGCCTATCGGCACATATTTTTAAAATGCCAATCGGCAACTATATCTGAAATGCCTATCGGCACCTATATCTGAAATGCCTATCGGCACCAATTTTTGAAATGCCTATCGGAAACTACATCTGAAATGCCTATCAGCACCTATATTTGAAATGCCTATCGGCAATTATATCTGGAATGTCTATCGGCACCTATATTTGAAATGCCTATCGGCTTCTATATCTGAAATGCCTATCGGCACATATTTTTAAAATGCCAATCGGCAACTATATCTGAAATGCCTATCGAGACCTATATCTGAAATGCCTATCGGCACCTATTTTTGAAATGCCTATCGGAAACTACATCTTAAATGCCTATCAGCACCTATATTTGAAATGCCTATCGGCAACCATATCTGGAATGCCTATAGGCACCTCTATTTGAAATGCCTATCGGCTTCTATATCTGAAATGCCTATCGGCACCTATATCTGAAATGCCTATCGGCACCTATTTTTGAAATGCTTTTCGGAAACTACATCTGATATGCCTATCTGCTCCTATATTTGAAATGCCTATCGGCAACCATATCTGAAATGCCTATCGACACCTATATTTGAAATACCTATCGGCCTCTATATCTGAAATGCCTATCGGCACCTATATCTGAAATGCCTATCGGCATTAATTTTTGAAATGCCTATCGGAAACTACATCTGAAATGCCTATCATCACCTATATTTGAAATGCCTATCGGCAACCATATCTGAAATGCCTATCGACACCTATATTTGAAATACCTATCGGCTTCTATATCTGAAATGCCTATCGGCACCTATTTTTAAAATGCCAATCGGTAACTATATCTGAAATGCCTATCGGCACCTATATCTAAAATGCCTATCGGCACCAATTTTTGAAATGCCTATCGGAAACTACATCTGGAATGCCTATCAGCACCTATATTTGAAATGCCTGTCAGCAACCATATCTGGAATGCCTATCGGCACCTATATTTGAAATGCCTATCGGCTTCTATATCTGAAATGCCTATTGACACCTATTTTTAAAATGCCAATCGGCAACTATATCTGAAATGCCTATCGGCACCTATATCTGAAATGCCTATCGGCATTAATTTTTGAAATGCCTATCGGAAACTACATCTGAAATGCCTATCAGCACCTATATTTGAATTGCCTATCGGCAACCATATCTGAAATGCCTATCGACACCTATATTTGAAATACCTATCGGCTTCTATATCTGAAATGCCTATCGGAACCTATTTTTAAAATGCCAATCAGAAACTATATCTGAAATGCCTATCGGCACCTATTTTTAAAATGCCAATCGGCAACTATATCTGAAATGCCTATCGGCACCTATATCTGAAATGCCCATCGGCACCAATTTTTGAAATGCCTATCGGAAACTACATCTAAAATGCCTATCAGCACCTATATTTGAAATGCCTATCGGCAACCATATCTGGAATGCTTATCGGCACCTATATTTGAAATGCCTATCGGCTTCTATATCTGAAATGCCTATCGGCACCTATTTTTAAAATGCCAATCGGCAACTATATCTGAAATGCCTATCGGCACCTATATCTAAAATGCCTATCGGCACCTATTTTTGAAATGCCTATCGGAAACTACATCTGAAATGCCTATCAGCACCTATATTTGAAATGCCTATCGGCAACCATATCTGGAATGCCTATCGGCACCTATATCTGAAATGCCTATCGGCACCTATATCTGAAATGCCTATCGGCACCTATTTTTGAAATGCCTATCGGAAACTACATCTGAAATGCCTATCAGCACCTATATTTGAAATGCCTATCGGCAACCATATCTGAAATGCCTATCGGCACCTATATCTGAAATGCCTATCGGCATCAATTTTTGAAATGCCTATCGGAAACTACATCTGGAATGCCTATCAGCACCTATATTTGAAATGCCTATCGGCAACCATATCTGGAATGCCTATCGGCACCTATATTTGAAATGCCTATCGGCTTCTATATCTGAAATGCCTATCGGCAGCTATATCTGAAATGCCTATCGGCACCAATTTTTGAAATGCCTATCGGAAACTACATCTGAAATGCCTATCAGCACCTATATTTGAAATGCCTATCGGCAACCACATCAGATATGCCTATCGGCACCTATATCTGAAATGCCTTTAGGCATTTATATCTGAAATGCCTATCGACACCTATATTTGAAATGCCTATCGGCACCTATATTTTAAATGCCTATCGGCAACTATATCTGATATGCCTATCGGCACCTATATCTGAAATGCCTATCGGCACCTATTTTTGAAATGCCTGTCGGAAACTACATCTAAAATGCCTATCGGCACCTATTTTTAAAATGCCAATCGGCAACTATATCTGAAATGCCTATCGGCACCTATATCAGGAATGCCTATCGGCACCTATTTTTGAAATGCCTATCGGAAACTACATCTGAAATGCCTATCAGTACCTATAATTGAAATGCCTATCGGCAACCATATCTGAAATGCCTATCAACACCTATATTTGAAATACCTATCGGCTTCTATATCTGAAATGCCTATCGGCACCTATTTTTAAAATGCCAATCGGCAACTATATCTGAAATGCCTATCGGCACCTATATCTGAAATGCCTATTGGCACCAATTTTTGAAATGCCTATCGGAAACTACATCTGAAATGCCTATCAGCACCTATATTCGAAATGCCTATCGGCAACCATATCTGGAATGCCCATCGGCATCTATATTTGAAATGCCTATCGGCTTCTATATCTGAAATGCCTATCGACACCTATTTTTAAAATGCCAATTGGCAACTATATCTGAAATGCCTATCGGCACCTATATCTGAAATGCCTATCGGTACCTATTTTTGAAATGCCTATCGGAAACTTCTTCTGAAATGCCTATCAGCACTTATATTTGAAATGCCTATCGGCAACCATATCTGGAATGCCTATCGGCACCTATATTTGAAATACATATCGGCTTCTATATCTGAAATGCCTATCGGCACCTATTTTTAAAATGCCAATCGGAAACTATATCTGAAATGCCTATCGGCACCTATATCTGAAATGCCTATCGGCACCTATATCTGAAATGCCTATCGGCACCTATTTTTGAAATGCTTTTCGGAAACTACATCTGAAATGCCTATCTGCTCCTATATTTGAAATGCCTATCGGCAACCATATCTGAAATGCCTATCGACACCTATATTTGAAATACCTATCGGCCTCTATATCTAAAATGCCTATCGGCACCTGTTTTTAAAATGCCAATCGGCAACTATATCTGAAATGCCTATCGGCACCTATATCTGAAATGCCTATCGGCATTAATTTTTGAAATGCCTATCGGAAACTACATCTGAAATGCCTATCAGCACCTATATTTGAAATGCCTATCGGCAACCATATCTGAAATGCCTATCGACACCTATATTTGAAATACCTATCGGCTTCTATATCTGAAATGCCTATCGGCACCTATTTTTAAAATGCCAATCGGCAACTATATCTGAAATGCCTATCGGCACCTATATCTAAAATGCCTATCGGCACCTATTTTTGAAATGCCTATCGGAAACTACATCTGAAATGTCTATCAGCACCTATATTTGAAATGCCTATCGGAAACTACATCTGAAATGCCTATCAGCACCTATATTTGAAATGCCTATCGGCAACCATATCTGAAATGCCTATCGACACCTATATTTGAAATACCTATCGGCTTCTATATCTGAAATGCCTATCGGCACCTATTTTTAAAATGCCAATCGGCAACTATATCTGAAATGCCTATCGGCACCTATATCTAAAATGCCTATCAGCACCTATATTTGAAATGCCTATCGGCAACCATATCTGTAATGCCTATCGGCACATATTTTTAAAATGCCAATCGGCAACTATATCTGAAATGCCTATCGGCACCTATATCTGAAATGCCTATCGGCACCTATTTTTGAAATGCCTATCGGAAACTACATCTGAAATGCCTATCAGCACCAATATTTGAAATGCCCATCGGCAACCATATCTGAAATGCCTATCAACACCTATATTTAAATACCTATCGGCTTCTATATCTAAAATGCCTATCGGCAACTATTTTTAAAATGCCAATCGGCAACTATATCTGAAATGCCTATCGGCACCTATATCTGATATGCCTATCGGCACCAATTTTTGAAATGCCTATCGGAAACTACATCTGAAATGCCTATCATCACCTATATTTGAAATGCCTATCGGCAACCATATCTGGAATGCCTATCGGCACCTATATTTGAAATGCCTATCGGCTTCTATATCTGATATGCCTATCGGCACCTATTTTTAAAATGATAATCGGCAAATATATCTGTAATGCCTATCGGCACCTATATCTAAAATGCCTATCAGCACATATTTTTGAAATGCCTATCGGAAACTACATCTGAAATGCCTATCAGCACCAATATTTGAAATGCCCATCGGCAACCATATCTGAAATGCCTATCAACACCTATATTTAAATACCTATCGGCTTCTATATCTAAAATGCCTATCGGCAACTATTTTTAAAATGCCAATCGGCAACTATATCTGAAATGCCTATCGGCACCTATATCTGATATGCCTATCGGCACCAATTTTTGAAATGCCTATCGGAAACTACATCTGAAATGCCTATCAGCACCTATATTTGAGATGCCTATCGGCTTCTATATCTGAAATGCCTATCGGCACCTATTTTTAAAATGCCAATCGGCAAATATATCTGAAATGCCTATCGGCACCTATATCTGAAATGCCTATCGGCACAAATTTTTTTAATGCCTATCAGAAACTACATCTGAAATGCCTATCAGCACCTATATTTGAAATGCCTATCGGCAACCATATCTGGATTGCCTATCGGCACCTCTATTTGAAATGCCTATCGGCTTCTATATTTAAATGCCTATCGGCACCTATTTTTTAAATGCCAATCGGCAACTATATCTGAAGTGCCTATCGGCACCTATATCTGAAATGCCTATCTGCACCTATTTTTGAAATGCCTATCGAAAACTACATCTGAAATGCCTATCAGCACCTATATTTGAAATGCCTATCGGCAACCACATCAGAAATGCCTATCGGCACCTATATCTGAAATGCCTTTCGGCATTTATATCTGAAATGCCTATCGGCAACTATATCTGATATGCCTATCGGCACCTATATCTTAAATGCCTATCGGCACCTATTTTTGAAATGCCTATCGGAAACTACATCTAAAATGCCTATCGACACCTATTTTTAAAATGCCAATCGGCAACTCTATCTGAAATGCCTATCGGCACCTATATCTGAAATGCCTATCGGCACCTATTTTTGAAATGCCTATCGGAAACTACATCTGAAATGCCTTACAGCACCTATATTTGAAATGCCTTCGGCAACCATATCTGAAATGCCTATAGACACCTATATTTGAAATACCTATCGGCCTCTATATCTGAAATGCCTATCGGCACCTATATCTGAAATTCCTATCGGCATCAATTTTTGAAATGCCTATCGGAAACTACATCTAAAATGCCTATCAGCACCTATATTTGAAATGCCTTTCGGCAACCATATCTGGAATGCCTATCGGCACCTATATTTGAAATGCCTATCGGCTTCTATATCTGAAATGCCTATCGGCACCTATTTTTAAAATGCCAATTGGCAACAATATCTGAAATGCCTATCGGCACCTATTTTTGAAATGCCTATCGGCTTCTATATCTGAAATGCCTATCGGCACCTGTTTTTAAAATGCCAATCGGCAACTATATCTGAAAAGCCTATCGGCACCTATATCTGAAATTCCTATCGGCATCAATTTTTGAAATGCCTATCGGAAACTACATCTAAAATGCCTATCAGCACCTATATTTGAAATGCCTTTCGGCAACCATATCTGGAATGCCTATCGGCACCTATATTTGAAATGCCTATCGGCTTCTATATCTGAAATGCCTATCGGCACCTATTTTTAAAATGCCAATTGGCAACAATATCTGAAATGCCTATCGGCACCTATTTTTGAAATGCCTATCGGCTTCTATATCTGAAATGCCTATCGGCACCTATATTTGAAATGCCTATCGGCAAACATATCTTAAATGCCTATCGGCACCTATATTTGAAATGCCTATCGGCTTATATATCTGAATTGCCTATCGGCACCTATTTTTAAAATGCCAATCGGCAACTATATCTGAAATGCCTATCGACACCTATATCTGAAATGCCTATCGGCACCTATTTTTGAAATGCCTATTGGAAACTACATCTGAAATGCCTATCAGCACATATATTTGAAATGCCTATCGGCAACCATATTTGAAATGCCTATCGACACCTATATTTGAAATACCTATCGGCTTCTATATCTGAAATGCCTATCGGCACCTATTTTTAAAATGCCAATCGGTAACTATATCTGAAATGCCTATCGGCACCTATATCTGAAATGCCTATCGGCACCAATTTTTGAAATGCCTATCGGAAACTACATCTGGAATGCCTATCAGCACCTATATTTGAAATGCCTATCGGCAACCATATCTGGAATGCCTATCGGCACCTTTATTTGAAATGTCTATCGGCTTCTATATCTGAAATGCCTATCGACACCTATTTTTAAAATGCCAATCGGCAACTATATCTAAAATGCCTATCGGCACCTATATCTGAAATGCCTATCGGTACCTATTTTTGAAATGCCTATCGGAAACTACATCTGAAATGCCTATATATTTGAAATGCCTATCAGCAACTATATCTGGAAAGCCTATCGGCACCTATATTTGAAATGCCTATCGGCTTCTATATCTGAAATGCCTATCGGCACCTATATCTGAAATGCCTATCGGCAACCATATCTGTAATGCCTATCGGCACCTATATTTGAAATACCCATCGGCTTCTATATCTGAAATGCCTATCGGCACCTATTTTTAAAATGCCAATCGGAAACTATATCTGAAATGCCTATCGGCACCTATATCTGAAATGCCTATCGGCACCTATATCTGAAATGCCTATCGGCAACTATTTTTGAAATGCTTTTCGGAAACTACATCTGAAATGCCTATCTGCTCCTATATTTAAAATGCCTATCGGCAACCATATCTGAAATGCCTATCGACACCTATATTTGAAATACCTATCGGCCTCTATATCTGAAATGCCTATCGGCACCTGTTTTTTTAAATGCCAATCGGCAACTATATCTGAAATGCCTATCGGCACCTATATCTGAAATGCCTATCTGCATTAATTTTTGAAATGCCTATCGGAAACTACATCTGAAATGCCTATCAGCACCTATATTTGAAATGCCTATCGGCAACCATATCTGAAATGCCTATCGACACCTATATTTGAAATACCTATCGGCTTCTATATCTGAAATGCCTATCGGCACCTATTTTTAAAATGCCAATCGGCAACTATATCTGAAATGCCTATCGGCACCTATATCTAAAATGCCTATCGGCACCTATTTTTGAAATGCCTATCGGAAACTATATCTGAAATGCCTATCAGCACCTATATTTGAAATGCCTATCGGCAACCATATCTGGAATGCCTATCGGCACTTTATATTTGAAATGCCTATTGGCTTCTATATCTGTAATGCCTATCGGCACATATTTTTAAAATGCCAATCGGCAACTATATCTGAAATGCCTATCGGCACCTATATCTGAAATGCCTATCGGCACCTATTTTTGAAATGCCTATCGGAAACTACATCTGAAATGCCTATCAGCACCAATATTTGAAATGCCCACGGCAACCATATCTGAAATGCCTATCAACACCTATATTTAAATACCTATCGGCTTCTATATCTAAAATGCCTATCGGCAACTATTTTTAAAATGCCAATCGGCAACTATATCTGAAATGCCTATCGGCACCTATATCTGATATGCCTATCGGCACCAATTTTTGAAATGCCTATCGGAAACTACATCTGAAATGCCTATCAGCACCTATATTTGAAATGACTATCGGCAACCATATCTGGAGTGCCTATCGGCACCTATATTTGAAATGCCTATCGGCTTCTATATCTGAAATGCCTATCGGCACCTATTTTTAAAATGATAATCGGCAACTATATCTGTAATGCCTATCGGCACCTATATCTGAAATGCCTATCAGCACATATTTTTGAAATGCTTATCGGAAACTACATCTGAAATGCCTATCAGCACCAATATTTGAAATGCCCATCGGCAACCATATCTGAAATGCCTATCAACACCTATATTTAAATACCTATCGGCTTCTATATCTAAAATGCCTATCGGCAACTATTTTTAAAATGCCAATCGGCAACTATATCTAAAATGCCTATCGGCACCTATATCTGATATGCCTATCGGCACCAATTTTTGAAATGCCTATCGGAAACTACATCTGAAAAGCCTATCAGCACCTATATTTGAGATGCCTATCGGCTTCTATATCTGAAATGCCTATCGGCACCAATTTTTAAAATGCCAATCGGCAAATATATCTGAAATGCCTATCGGCACCTATATCTGAAATGCCTATCGGCACAAATTTTTTAAATGCCTATCAGAAACTACATCTGAAATGCCTATCAGCACCTATATTTGAAATGCCTATCGGCAACCATATCTGGAATGCCTGTCGGCACCTCTATTTGAAATGCCTATCGGCAACTATATCTGATATGCCTATCGGCACCTATATCTTAAATGCCTATCGGCACCTATTTTTGAAATGCCTATCGGAAACTACATCTAAAATGCCTATCGACACCTATTTTTAAAATGCCAATCGGCAACTCTATCTGAAATGCCTATCGGCACCTATATCTGAAATGCCTATCGGCACCTATTTTTGAAATGCCTATCGGAAACTACATCTGAAATGCCTTACAGCACCTATATTTGAAATGCCTATCGGCAACCATATCTGAAATGCCTATAGACACCTATATTTGAAATACCTATCGGCCTCTATATCTGAAATGCCTATCGGCACCTATTTTTAAAATGCCAATTGGCAACAATATCTGAAATGCCTATCGGCACCTATTTTTGAAATGCCTATCGGCTTCTATATCTGAAATGCCTATCGGCACCTGTTTTTAAAATGCCAATCGGCAACTATATCTGAAAAGCCTATCGGCACCTATATCTGAAATTCCTATCGGCATCAATTTTTGAAATGCCTATCGGAAACTACATCTGAAATGCCTATCAGCACCTATATTTGAAATGCCTATCGGCAACCATATCTGAAATGCCTATCGACACCTATATTTGAAATACCTATCGGCTTCTATATCTGAAATGCCTATCGGCACCTATTTTTAAAATGCCAATCGGCAACTATATCTGAAATGCCTATCGGCACCTATATCTAAAATGCCTATCGGCACCTATTTTTGAAATGCCTATCGGAAACTATATCTGAAATGCCTATCAGCACCTATATTTGAAATGCCTATCGGCAACCATATCTGGAATGCCTATCGGCACTTTATATTTGAAATGCCTATTGGCTTCTATATCTGTAATGCCTATCGGCACATATTTTTAAAATGCCAATCGGCAACTATATCTGAAATGCCTATCGGCACCTATATCTGAAATGCCTATCGGCACCTATTTTTGAAATGCCTATCGGAAACTACATCTGAAATGCCTATCAGCACCAATATTTGAAATGCCCACGGCAACCATATCTGAAATGCCTATCAACACCTATATTTAAATACCTATCGGCTTCTATATCTAAAATGCCTATCGGCAACTATTTTTAAAATGCCAATCGGCAACTATATCTGAAATGCCTATCGGCACCTATATCTGATATGCCTATCGGCACCAATTTTTGAAATGCCTATCGGAAACTACATCTGAAATGCCTATCAGCACCTATATTTGAAATGACTATCGGCAACCATATCTGGAATGCCTATCGGCACCTATATTTGAAATGCCTATCGGCTTCTATATCTGAAATGCCTATCGGCACCTATTTTTAAAATGATAATCGGCAACTATATCTGTAATGCCTATCGGCACCTATATCTGAAATGCCTATCAGCACATATTTTTGAAATGCTTATCGGAAACTACATCTGAAATGCCTATCAGCACCAATATTTGAAATGCCCATCGGCAACCATATCTGAAATGCCTATCAACACCTATATTTAAATACCTATCGGCTTCTATATCTAAAATGCCTATCGGCAACTATTTTTAAAATGCCAATCGGCAACTATATCTGAAATGCCTATCGGCACCTATATCTGATATGCCTATCGGCACCAATTTTTGAAATGCCTATCGGAAACTACATCTGAAAAGCCTATCAGCACCTATATTTGAGATGCCTATCGGCTTCTATATCTGAAATGCCTATCGGCACCTATTTTTAAAATGCCAATCGGCAAATATATCTGAAATGCCTATCGGCACCTATATCTGAAATGCCTATCGGCACAAATTTTTTAAATGCCTATCAGAAACTACATCTGAAATGCCTATCAGCACCTATATTTGAAATGCCTATCGGCAACCATATCTGGAATGCCTGTCGGCACCTCTATTTGAAATGCCTATCGGCAACTATATCTGATATGCCTATCGGCACCTATATCTTAAATGCCTATCGGCACCTATTTTTGAAATGCCTATCGGAAACTACATCTAAAATGCCTATCGACACCTATTTTTAAAATGCCAATCGGCAACTCTATCTGAAATGCCTATCGGCACCTATATCTGAAATGCCTATCGGCACCTATTTTTGAAATGCCTATCGGAAACTACATCTAAAATGCCTTACAGCACCTATATTTGAAATGCCTATCGGCAACCATATCTGAAATGCCTATAGACACCTATATTTGAAATACCTATCGGCCTCTATATCTGAAATGCCTATCGGCACCTATTTTTAAAATGCCAATTGGCAACAATATCTGAAATGCCTATCGGCACCTATTTTTGAAATGCCTATCGGCTTCTATATCTGAAATGCCTATCGGCACCTGTTTTTAAAATGCTAATCGGCAACTATATCTGAAAAGCCTATCGGCACCTATATCTGAAATTCCTATCGGCATCAATTTTTGAAATGCCTATCGGAAACTACATCTAAAATGCCTATCAGCACCTATATTTGAAATGCCTTTCGGCAACCATATCTGGAATGCCTATCGGCACCTATATTTGAAATGCCTATCGGCTTCTATATCTGAAATGCCTATCGGCACCTATTTTTAAAATGCCAATTGGCAACAATATCTGAAATGCCTATCGGCACCTATTTTTGAAATGCCTATCGGCTTCTATATCTGAAATGCCTATCGGCACCTATATTTGAAATGCCTATCGGCAAACATATCTTGAATGCCTATCGGCACCTATATTTGAAATGCCTATCGGCTTATATATCTGAATTGCCTATCGGCACCTATTTTTAAAATGCCAATCGGCAACTATATCTGAAATGCCTATCGACACCTATATCTGAAATGCCTATCGGCACCTATTTTTGAAATGCCTATTGGAAACTACATCTGAAATGCCTATCAGCACATATATTTGAAATGCCTATCGGCAACCATATCTGAAATGCCTATCGACACCTATATTTGAAATACCTATCGGCTTCTATATCTGAAATGCCTATCGGCACCTATTTTTAAAATGCCAATCGGTAACTATATCTGAAATGCCTATCGGCACCTATATCTGAAATGCCTATCGGCACCAATTTTTGAAATGCCTATCGGAAACTACATCTGGAATGCCTATCAGCACCTATATTTGAAATGCCTATCGGCAACCATATCTGGAATGCCTATCGGCAATTTTATTTGAAATGTCTATCGGCTTCTATATCTGAAATGCCTATCGACACCTATTTTTAAAATGCCAATCGGCAACTATATCTAAAATGCCTATCGGCACCTATATCTGAAATGCCTATCGGTACCTATTTTTGAAATGCCTATCGGAAACTACATCTGAAATGCCTATCAGCACTTATATTTGAAATGCCTATCAGCAACTATATCTGGAATGCCTATCGGCACCTATATTTGAAATGCCTATCGGCTTCTATATCTGAAATGCCTATCGGCACCTATATCTGAAATGCCTATCGGCAACCATATCTGGAATGCCTATCGGCACCTATATTTGAAATACCCATCGGCTTCTATATCTGAAATGCCTATCGGCACCTATTTTTAAAATGCTAATCGGAAACTATATCTGAAATGCCTATCGGCACCTATATCTGAAATGCCTATCGGCACCTATATCTGAAATGCCTATCGGCACCTATTTTTGAAATGCTTTTCGGAAACTACATCTGAAATGCCTATCTGCTCCTATATTTAAAATGCCTATCGGCAACCATATCTGAAATGCCTATCGACACCTATATTTGAAATACCTATCGGCCTCTATATCTGAAATGCCTATCGGCACCTGTTTTTTTAAATGCCAATCGGCAACTATATCTGAAATGCCTATCGGCACCTATATCTGAAATGCCTATCTGCATTAATTTTTGAAATGCCTGTCGGAAACTACATCTGAAATGCCTATCAGCACCTATATTTGAAATGCCTATCGGCAACCATATCTGAAATGCCTATCGACACCTATATTTGAAATACCTATCGGCTTCTATATCTGAAATGCCTATCGGCACCTATTTTTAAAATGCCAATCGGCAACTATATCTGAAATGCCTATCGGCACCTATATCTAAAATGCCTATCGGCACCTATTTTTGAAATGCCTATCGGAAACTATATCTGAAATGCCTATCAGCACCTATATTTGAAATGCCTATCGGCAACCATATCTGGAATGCCTATCGGCACTTTATATTTGAAATGCCTATTGGCTTCTATAACTGTAATGCCTATCGGCACATATTTTTAAAATGCCAATCGGCAACTATATCTGAAATGCCTATCGGCACCTATATCTGAAATGCCTATCGGCACCTATTTTTGAAATGCCTATCGGAAACTACATCTGAAATGCCTATCAGCACCAATATTTGAAATGCCCACGGCAACCATATCTGAAATGCCTATCAACACCTATATTTAAATACCTATCGGCTTCTATATCTAAAATGCCTATCGGCAACTATTTTTAAAATGCCAATCGGCAACTATATCTGAAATGCCTATCGGCACCTATATCTGATATGCCTATCGGCACCAATTTTTGAAATGCCTATCGGAAACTACATCTGAAATGCCTATCAGCACCTATATTTGAAATGACTATCGGCAACCATATCTGGAATGCCTATCGGCACCTATATTTAAAATGCCTATCGGCTTCTATATCTGAAATGCCTATCGGCACCTATTTTTAAAATGATAATCGGCAACTATATCTGTAATGCCTATCGGCACCTATATCTGAAATGCCTATCAGCACATATTTTTGAAATGCTTATCAGAAACTACATCTGAAATGCCTATCAGCACCAATATTTGAAATGCCCATCGGCAACCATATCTGAAATGCCTATCAACACCTATATTTAAATACCTATCGGCTTCTATATCTAAAATGCCTATCGGCAACTATTTTTAAAATGCCAATCGGCAACTATATCTGAAATGCCTATCGGCACCTATATCTGATATGCCTATCGGCACCAATTTTTGAAATGCCTATCGGAAACTACATCTGAAAAGCCTATCAGCACCTATATTTGAGATGCCTATCGGCTTCTATATCTGAAATGCCTATCGGCACCTATTTTTAAAATGCCAATCGGCAAATATATCTGAAATGCCTATCGGCACCTATATCTGAAATGCCTATCGGCACAAATTTTTTAAATGCCTATCAGAAACTACATCTGAAATGCCTATCAGCACCTATATTTGAAATGCCTATCGGCAACCATATCTGGAATGCCTGTCGGCACCTCTATTTTTAATGCCTATCGGCTACTATATCTGAAATGCCTATCGACACCTATATTTGAAATGCCTATCGGCACCTATATTTTAAATACCTATCGGCAACTATATCTGATATGCCTATCGGCACCTATATCTGAAATGCCTATCGGCACCTATTTTTGAAATGCCTATCGGAAACTACATCTAAAATGCCTATCGACACCTATTTTTAAAATGCCAATCGGCAACTCTATCTGAAATGCCTATCGGCACCTATATCTGAAATGCCTATCGGCAACCATATCTGGAATGCCTATCGGCACCTATATATAAATGCCTATCGGCTTCTATATCTGAAATTCCTATCGACACCTATTTTTAAAATGCCAATTGGCAACTATATCTGAAATGCCTATCGGCACATTTATCTGAAATGCCTATCGGTACCTATTTTTGAAATGCCTATCGGAAACTACATCTGAAATGCCTTACAGCACCTATATTTGAAATGCCTATCGGCAACCATATCTGAAATGCCTATAGACACCTATATTTGAAATACCTATCGGCTTCTATATCTGAAATGCCTATCGGCACCTATTTTTAAAATGCCAATCGGCAACTATATCTGAAATGCCTATCAGCACCTATATCTGAAATGCCTATCGGCAACCATATCTGGAATGCCTATCGGCACCTATATATAAATGCCTATCGGCTTCTATATCTGAAATTCCTATCGACACCTATTTTTAAAATGCCAATTGGCAACTATATCTGAAATGCCTATCGGCACATTTATCTGAAATGCCTATCGGTACCTATTTTTGAAATGCCTATCGGAAACTACACCCGAAATGCCTATCAGCACTTATATTTGAAATGCCTATCGGCAACCATATCTGGAATGCCTATCGGCACCTATATTTGAAATGCCTATCGGCTTCTATATCTGAAATGCATATCGGCACCTATTTTTGAAATGCCTATTGGAAACTACATCTGAAATGCCTATCAGCACATATATTTGAAATGCCTATCGGCAACCATATCTGAAATGCCTATCGACACCTATATTTGAAATACCTATCGGCTTCTATATCTGAAATGTCTATCGGCACCTATTTTTAAAATGCCAATCGGTAAATATATCTGAAATGCCTATCGGCACCAATTTTTGAAATGCCTATCGGAAACTACATCTGGAATGCCTATCAGCACCTATAATTGAAATGCCTATCGGCAACCATATCTGGAATGCCTATCGGCACCTTTATTTGAAATGTCTATCGGCTTCTATATCTGAAATGCCTATCGACACCTATTTTTAAAATGCCAATCGGCAACTATATCTGAAATGCCTATCGGCACCTATATCTGAAATGCCTATCGGCACCTATTTTTGAAATGCCTATCCGAAACTACATCTGAAATGCCTATCAGCACCTATATTTGAAATGCCTATCGGCAACCATATCTGGAATGTCTATCGGCACCTATATTTGAAATGCCTATCGGCTTCTATATCTGAAATGCCTATCGACACCTATTTTTAAAATTCCAATTGGCAACTATATCTGAAATGCCTATCGGCACCTATATATGAAATGCCTATCGGTACCTATTTTTGAAATGTCTATCGGAAACTACATCTGAAATGCCTATCAGCACTTATATTTGAAATGCCTATCAGCAACTATATCTGGAATGCCTATCGGCACCTATATTTGAAATATCTATCGGCTTCTATATCTGAAATGCCTATCGGCACCTATTTTTGAAATGCCTTTCGGAAACTACATCTGGAATGCCTATCTGCTCCTATATTAGAAATGCCTATCGGCAACCATATCTGAAATGCCTATCGACACCTATATTTGAAATAAATATCGTCTTCTATATCTGAAATGCCTATCGGCACCTATTTTTAAAATGCCAATTGGCAACTATATCTGAAATGCCTATCGGCACCTATATCTGAAATGCCTATCGGCACCTATTTTTGAAATGCCTATCGGAAACTACATCTGAAATGCCTATCAGCACCTATATTTGAAATGCCTATCGGCAACTATATCTGGAATGCCTATCGGCACCTACATTTGAAATGCCTATCGGCTCCTATATCTGAAATGCCTATCGGCACCTATTTTTAAAATGCCAATCGGTAACTATATCTGAAATGCCTATCGGCTCCTATATCCGAAATGCCTATCGGCACCAATTTTTGAAATGCCTATCGGAAACTACATCCTGAATGCCTATCAGCACCTATATTTGAAATGCCTATCGGCAACCATATCTGGAATGCCTATCGGCACCTATATTTGAAATGCCTATCGGCTTCTATATCTGAAATGCCTATCGACACCTATTTTTAAAATGCCAATTGGCAACTATATCTGAAATGCCTATCGGCACCTATATTTGAAATGCCTATCGGTACCTATTTTTGAAATGCCAATCGGAAACTACTTCTGAAATGCCTATCAGCACTTATATTTGAAATGCCTATCGGCCTCTATATCTGAAATGCCTATCGGCACCTGTTTTTAAAATGCCAATCGGCAACTATATCTGAAATGCCTATCGGCACCTATATTTGAAATGCCTATCGGCTTCTATATCTGAAATGCCTAACGGCACCTATTTTTAAAATGCCAATTGGAAACTATATCTGAAAGGCCTATCGGCACCTATATCTGAAATGCCTATCGGCACCTATTTTTGAAATGCTTTTCGGAAACTACATCTGAAATGCCTATCTTCTCCTATATTTGAAATGCCTATCGGCAACCATATCTGAAATGCCTATCGACACCTATATTTGAAATACCTATCGGCCTCTATATCTGAAATGCCTATCGGCACCTGTTTTTAAAATGCCAATCGGCAACTATATCTGAAATGCTTATGGGCACCTATATCTGAAATGCCTATCGGCATCAATTTTTGAAATGCCTATCGGAAACTACATCTGAAATGCCTATCAGCACCTATATTTGAAATGCCTATCGGCAACCATATCTGAAATGCCTATCGACACCTATATTTGAAATACCTATCGGCTTCTATATCTGAAATGCCTATCGGCACCTATTTTTAAAATGCCAATCGGCAACTATATCTGAAATGCCTATCGGCACCTATATCTGAAATGCCTATCGGCACCAATTTTTGAAATGCCTATCGGAAAATACATCTGAAATGCCTATCAGCACCTACATTTGAAATGCCTATCGGCAACCATATCTGGAATGCTTATCGGCACCTATATTTGAAATGCCTATCGGCTTCTATATCTGAAATGCCTATCGGCGCCTATTTTTAAAATGCCAATCGGCAACTATATCTGAAATGCCTATCGGCACCTATATCTAAAATGCCTATCGGCACCTATTTTTGAAATGCCTATTGGAAACTACATCTGAAATGCCTATCAGCACCTATATTTTAAATGCCTATTGGCAGCCATATCTGGAATGCCTATCGGCACCTATATTTGAAATGCCTATTGGCTTCTATATCTGGAATGCCTATCGGCACCTATTTTTAAAATGCCAATCGGCAACTATATCTGTAATGCCTATCGGTACCTATATCTAAAATGCCTATCAACACATATTTTTGAAATGCCTATCGGAAACAACATCTGAAATGCCTATCAGCACCAATATTTGAAATGCCCATCGGCAACCATATCTGAAATGCCTATCAACACCTATATTTGAAATACCTATCGGCTTCTATAACTGAAATGCCTATCGGCAACTATTTTTAAAATGCCAATCGGCAACTATATCTGAAATGCCTATCGGCACCTATATTTGATATGCCTATCGGCACCAATTTTTGAAATGCCTATCAGCGCCTATATTTGAAATGCAAATCGGCAACCATATCTGGAATGCCTATCGGCACCTATATTTGAGATGTCTATCGGCTTCTATATCTGAAATGCCTATCGGCACCTATTTTTAAAATGCCAATCGGCAACTATATCTGAAATGCCTATCGGCACCTATATCTGAAATGCCTATCGGCACCAATTTTTAAATGCCTATCGGAAACTACATCTGAAATGCCTATCAGCACCTATATTTGAAATGCCTATCGGCAACCATATCTGGAATGCCTATCGGCACATCTATTTGAAATGCCTATCGGCTTCTATATCTGAAATGCCTATCGGCACCTATTTTTAAAATGCCAATCGGCAACTATATCTGAAGTGCCTATCGGCACCTATATCTGAAATGCCTATCTGCACCTATTTTTTAAATGCCTATCAGCACCTATATTTGAAATGCCTATCGGCAACCACATCAGAAATGCCTATCGACACCTATATTTGAAATGCCTATCGGCACCTATATTTTAAATGCCTATCGGCAACTATATCTGATATGCCTATCGGCACCTATATCTGAAATGCCTATCGGCACCTATTTTTGAAATGCCTATCGGAAACTACATCTAAAATGCCTATCGACACCTATTTTTAATTTGCCAATCGGCAACTCTATCTGAAATACCTATCGGCACCTATATCTGAAATGCCTATCGGCACCTATTTTTGAAATGCCTATCGGAGACTACATCTGAAATGCCTTACAGCACCTATATTTGAAATGCCTATCGGCAACCATATCTGAAATGCCTATAGACACCTATATTTGAAATACCTATCGGCTTCTATATCTGAAATGCCTATCGGCACCTATTTTTAAAATGCCAATCGGCAACTATATCTGAAATGCCTATCAGCACCCATATCTGAAATGCCTATCGGCACCAATTTTTGAAATGCCTATCGGAAACTACATCTGAAATGCCTATCAGCACTTATATTTGAGATGCCTATCGGCAACCATATCTGATATGCCTATCGGCACCTATATTTGAAATGCCTATCGGCTTCTATATCTGAAATGCCTATCGGCACCTATTTTTAAAATGCCAATCGGCAACTATATCTGAAATGCCTATCGGCACCTATATCTGAAATGCCTATCGGCACTTATTTTTTAAATGCCTTTTGGAAACTAAATCTGAAATGCCTATCTGCTCCTATATTTGAAATGCCTAGCGGCAACCATATCTGAAATGCCTATCGACACCTATATTTGAAATACCTATCGGCTTCTATATCTGAAATGCCTATCGGCACCTGTTTTTAAAATGCCAATCGGCAACTATATCTGAAATGCCTATCGGCACCTATGTCTAAAATGCCTATCAACACATATTTTTGAAATGCCTATCGGAAACAACATCTGAAATGCCTATCAGCACCAATATTTGAAATGCCCATCGGCAACCATATCTGAAATGCCTATCAACACCTATATTTGAAATACCTATCGGCTTCTATATCTGAAATGCCTATCGGCAACTATTTTTAAAATGTTATCGGCAACTATATCTGAAATGCCTATCGGCACCTATATTTGATATGCCTATCGGCTTCTATATCTGAAATGCCTATCGGCACCTATTTTTAAAATGCCAATCGGCAACTATATCTGAAATACCTATCGGCACCTATATCTGAAATGCCTATCGGCACCAATTTTTTAAATGCCTATCGGAAACTACATCTGAAATGCCTATCAGCACCTATATTTGAAATGCCTATCGCCAACCATATCTGGAATGCCTATCGGCACCTCTATTTGAAATGCCTATCGGCTTCTATATCTGAAATGCCTATCGGCACCTATTTTTAAAATGCCAATCGGCAACTATATCTGAACTGCCTATCGGCACTTATATCTGAAATGCCTATCTGCACCTATTTTTTAAATGCCTATCGAAAACTACATCTGAAATGCCTATCAGCACCTATATTTGAAATGCCTATCGGCAACCACATCAGAAATGCCTATCGGCACCTATATCTGAAATGCCTTTCGGCAACCATATCTGGAATGCCTATCGGCACCTATATTTGAGATGCCTATCGGCTTCTATATCTGAAATGCCTATCGGCACCTATTTTAAAATGCCAATCGGCAACTATATCTGAAATGCCTATCGGCACCTATATCTGAAATGCCTATCGGCACCAATTTTTGAAATGCCTATCAGCACCTATATTTGAAATTCCTATCGGCAACCATATCTGGAATGCCTATCGGCACCTATATTTGAGATGTCTATCGGCTTCTATATCTGAAATGCCTATCGGCACCTATTTTTAAAATGCCAATCGGCAACTATATCTAAAATGCCTATCGGCACCTATATCTGAAATGCCTATCGGCACCAATTTTTTAAATGCCTATCGGAAACTACATCTAAAATGCCTATCAGCACCTATATTTGAAATGCCTATCGGCAACCATATCTGGAATGCCTATCGGCACATCTATTTGAAATGCCTATCGGCTTCTATATCTGAAATGCCTATCGGCACCTATTTTTAAAATGCCAATCGGCAACTATATCTGAAGTGCCTATCGGCACCTATATCTGAAATGCCTATTTGCACCTATTTTTTAAATGCCTATCAGCACCTATATTTGAAATGCCTATCGGCAACCACATCAGAAATGCCTATCGGCACCTATATCTGAAATGCCTTTCGGCATTTATATCTGAAATGCCTATCGACACCTATATTTGAAATGCCTATCGGCACCTATATTTTAAATGCCTATCGGCAACTATATCTGATATGCCTATCGGCACCTATATCTGAAATGCCTATCGGCACCTATTTTTGAAATGCCTATCGGCACCTATTTTTGAAATGCCTATCAGAGACTACATCTAAAATGCCTTACAGCACCTATATTTGAAATGCCTATCGGCAACCATATCTGAAATGCCTATAGACACCTATTTTTGAAATATCTATCGGCTTCTATATCTGAAATGCCTATCGGCACCTATTTTTAAAATGCCAATCGGCAACTATATCTGAAATGCCTATCAGCACCTATATCTGAAATGCCTATCGGCACCAATTTTTGAAATGCCTATCGGAAACTACATCTGAAATGCCTATCAGCACCTATATTTGAAATGCCTATCGCCAACCATATCTGGAATGCCTATCGGCACCTATATTTAAATGCCTATCGGCTTCTTTATCTGAAATTCCTATCGACACCTATTTTTAAAATGCCAATTGGCAACTATATCTGAAATGCCTATCGGCACATATATCTGAAATGCCTATCGGTACCTATTTTTGAAATGCCTATCGGAAACTACATCTGAAATGCCTATCAGCACTTATATTTGAGATGCCTATCGGCAACCATATCTGATATGCCTATCGGCACCTATATTTGAAATGCCTATCGGCTTCTATATCTGAAATGCCTATCGGCACCTATTTTTAAAATGCCAATCGGCAAATATATCTGAAATGCCTATCGGCACCTATATCTGAAATGCCTATCGGCACTTATTTTTTAAATGCCTTTTGGAAACTAAATCTGAAATGCCTATCTGCTCCTATATTTGAAATGCCTAGCGGCAACCATATCTGAAATGCCTATCGACACCTATATTTGAAATACTTATCGGCTTCTATATCTGAAATGCCTATCGGCACCTGTTTTTAAAATGCCAATCGGCAACTATGTCTGAAATGCCTATCGGCACCTATATCTGAAATGCCTATCGGCATCAATTTTTGAAATGCCTATCGGAAACTACATCTAAAATGCCTAACAGCACCTATATTTGAAATGTTTATCGGCAACCATATCTGGAATGCCTATCGGTACCTATATTTGAAATGCCTATCGACACCTATATCTGAAATGCCTATCGGCACCTATTTTTGAAATGCCTATCGTAAACTACATCTAAAATGCCTATCGGCACCTATATCTGAAATGCCTATCGGCACTTATTTTTTAAATGCCTTTTGGAAACTAAATCTGAAATGCCTATCTGCTCCTATATTTGAAATGCCTAGCGGCCACCATATCTGAAATGCCTATCGACACCTATATTTGAAATACCTATCGGCTTCTATATCTGAAATGCCTATCGGCACCTATTTTAAAATGCCAATCGGTAACTATATCTGAAATGCCTATCGGCACCTATATCTGAAATGCCTATCGGCACCAATTTTTGAAATCCCTATCGGAAACTACATCTGTAATGCCTATCAGCACCTATATTTGAAATGCCTATCGGCAACCATATCTGGAATGCCTATCGGCACCTATATTTGAAATGCCTATCGGCTTCTATATCTGAAATGCCTATCGACACCTATTTTTAAAATGCCAATCGGCAACTATATCTGAAATGCCTATCGGCACCTATATCTGAAATGCCTATCGGCACCAATTTTTGAAATGCCTATCGGAAACTACATCTGAAACGCCTATCAGCACCTATATTTGAAATGTCTATCGGCAACCAAATCTGGAATGCCTATCGGCACCTATTTTTAAAATGCCAATTGGCAACTATATCTAAAATGCCTATCGGCACCTATATCTAAAATGCCTATCGGTACCTATTTTTGAAATGCCTATAGGAAACTACATCTGAAATGCCTATCAGCACTTATATTTGAAATGCCTATCGGCAACCATATCTGGAATGCCTATCGGCACCTATATTTGAAATGCCTATCGGCTTCTATATCTGAAATGCCTATCGGCACCTATATCTGAAATGCCTATCGGCACCTATTTTTGAAATGCCTTTCGGAAACTACATCTGAAATGCCTATCTGCTCCTATATTTGAAATGCCTATCGGCAACCATATCTGAAATGCCTATCGACACCTATATTTGAAATAAATATCGGCTTCTATATCTGAAATGCCTATCGGCACCTGTTTTTAAAATGCTAATCGGCAACTATATCTGAAATGCCTATCGGCACCTATATCTGAAATGCCTATCGGCATCAATTTTTGAAATGCCTATCGGCAACCATATCTGGTATGCCTATCGGCACCTATATTTGAAATGCCTATCAGCTTCTATATCTGAAATGCCTATCGGCACCTATTTTTAAAATGCCAATTGGCAACTATATCTGAAATGCCTATCGGCACCTATATCTGAAATGCCTATCGGCACCTATTTTTGAAATGCCTATCGGAAACTACATCTTAAATGCCTATCAGCACCTATATTTGAAATGCCTATCGGCAATTATATCTGGAATGCCTATCGGCACCTATATTTGAAATGCCTATCGGCTTCTATATCTGAAATGCCTATCTGCACCTATTTTTAAAATGCCAATCGGTAACTATATCTGAAATGCTTATCGGCACGTATATCCGTAATGCCTATCGGCACCAATTTTTGAAATGCCTATCGGAAAATACATCTGGAATGCCTATCAGCACCTATATTTGAAATGCCTATCTCCAACCATATCTGGAATGCCTATCGGCACCTATATTTGAAATGCCTATCGGCTTCTATATCTGAAACGCCTATCGACACCTATTTTTAAAATGCCAATCGGCAATTATATCTGAAATTCCTATCGGCACCTATATCTGAAATGCCTATCGGCACCTATTTTTGAAATGCCTATCGGAAACTACATCTGAAATGCCTATCAGCACCTATATTTGAAATGCCTATCGGCAACCATATCTAAAATGCCTATCGACACCTATATTAGAAATACCTATCGGCTTCTATATCTGAAATGCCTATCAACACCTATTTTTAAAATGCCAATCGGCAACTATATCTGAAATGCCTATCGGCACCTATATCTGAAATGCCTATCGGTACCAATTTTTGAAATGCCTATCGGAAACTACATCTGAAATGCCTATCAGCACCTATATTTGAAATGCCTATCGGCAACCATATCTGGAATGCTTATCGGCACCTATATTTGAAATGCCTATCGGCTTCTATATCTGAAATTCCTATCGGCACCTATTTTTAAAATGCCAATCGGCAACTATATCTGAAATGCCTATCAGCACCTATATTTGAAATGCCTATCGGCAACTATATCTGGAATGCCTATCGGCACCTATATTTGAAACGCCTATCGGCTTCTATATCTAAAATGGCTATTGGCACCTATTTTTAAAATGGCTATCGGCAACTATATCTGAAATGCCTATCGGCACCTATATCTGAAATGCCTATCGGCACCTATTTTTGAAATGCCTATCGGAAACTACATCTGAAATGCCTATCAGCACCTATATTTGAAATGCCTATCGGCATCCATATCTGGAATGCCTATCGGCACCTATATTTGAAATGCCTATCGGCTTCTATATCTGAAATGCCTATCGGCACCTATTTTTAAAATGCCAATCGGCAACTATATCTGTAATGCCTATCGGCACCTATATCTGAAATGCCTATCGGCACCTATTTTTGAAATGCCTATCGGAAACCACATCTGAAATGCCTATCAGCACCACTATTTGAAATGCCTATCGGCAGACATATCTGAAATGCCTATCGAGACCTATATTTGAAATACCTATCGGCTTCTATATCTGAAATGCCTATCGGCACATATTTTTAAAATGCCAATCGGCAACTATATCTGAAATGCCTATCGGCACCTATATCTGAAATGCCTATCGGCACCAATTTTTGAAATGCCTATCGGAAACTACATCTGAAATGCCTATCAGCACCTATATTTGAAATGCCTATCGGCAATTATATCTGGAATGTCTATCGGCACCTATATTTGAAATGCCTATCGGCTTCTATATCTGAAATGCCTATCGGCACGTATTTTTAAAATGCCAATCGGCAACTATATCTGAAATGCCTATCGGGACCTATATCTGAAATGCCTATCGGCACCTATTTTTGAAATGCCTATCGGAAACTACATCTTAAATGCCTATCAGCACCTATATTTGAAATGCCTATCGGCAACCATGTCTGGAATGCCTATAGGCA
The DNA here is from genome assembly GCA_034508555.1 of Venustoraphidia nigricollis. Classification (NCBI taxonomy): domain Eukaryota; kingdom Metazoa; phylum Arthropoda; class Insecta; order Raphidioptera; family Raphidiidae; genus Venustoraphidia; species Venustoraphidia nigricollis. Next base: position 168,958 of record JAVRKA010000330.1, read on the forward strand.
CCTCTATTTGAAATGCCTATCGGCTTCTATATCTGAAATGCCTATCGGCACCTATTTTTAAAATGCCAATCGGCAACTATATCTGAAGTGCCTATCG